>PVIC010006136.1:0-55227 GCA_004025085.1 Thryonomys swinderianus | reverse complement strand
TCACAAGAGCAAGGTCCTGAGTTCAATGCCCAGTACCCTCCTCCCCAAAAAAGGAAAAATAATTGAAAGGGAAGCAGTACTCCAAAGCCTATCTTGGAAGCAGGAATTACTCTGATACCAAAACCAGAGAAGGACCCCACCAAAAAAGAGAACTTTAAGGCCAATTTATTTTTATTTAAATTTTAAAAACTATATTCTTTATTTTAAAATAGATTTTATTTTATTTTATCCCATTCTTCCCCTCAAGTGCCCTCCCTTTAGGCCAATTTGTTTAATAAATATAGTTAGAGAAATCCTCAATAAGAGATTGGCACACAAGGCGTGGTGGCTCACGTTTGTAATCCCAGCACTCAGGAGGCAGAGGCAGGATGATTGCTGAGTTCGAGGCTTGCCTATGCTTAAAAAAAAAAAAAAAAGGCATTTTGTGATATGATGTCTGAGATTTGCTTCATTATTTTTTTTTTTTGAGACAGGGTCTCACTCTGTAGTTCAGGCTGGCCCTGAGCTCACTATGTAGTCCAGGCAAACCTCAAACTCAGCAATCCTCCTGCCTCTGCCTCCTGAGTGCTGGGATTACAGGCGTGAGCCACCATGCCCAGCACTTGCTTCATTATTTTATTTTATTTTATTTTTTTTGAGACAGGGTCTCACTTTGTAGTTCAGGCTGGCCCTGAGCTCACTATGTAGCCCAAGGCAAGCCGCCATGAACTCAGCTATCCTCCTGTTTCTGCCTCCCAAGTGCTGGGATTAGAGACATGAGCCACCACGCCCAGCACTGTGGTAGGTAATATTGATCACTGGTGGGCGTGAGTCACCTCACCCAGCATTCTGTGTGGTTACCAGGATCGAACTCAGGACCTTGCGTGCTTGGGAGGCAGGCGCTGGAACCGCTGAGCTAAATCTCCGGCCCAAGATTTGCTTCATTTTTTTAAAGGAGCTGGGCTTTGGGGCTCACGCCTATAATCCCAGCACTCGGGAGGCAGAGCCAAGTGGATTGCTGAGTTCAAAGTTTGCCTGGGCTGCATAGTGAGCTCAGGGCCAGCCTGAACTACAAAGTGACATCCTATCTCAAAAAACAACACAACACAACACAACACAACACAAAACAGAACAAACAAAACAAAAATATGAGAATGGAGAGCAAAATGGACTGTTGGTAAACTGGTCTTTGGCAAAGATGGTTGTTGGCACTGGAGACCCCTAACTGGCTTTCTCTGCTTTTGTATATATTTGATAGTTTCTATAATAAAACAAAAAGCCCCAAGTGTTTTGTTTTGAGACAGAGTCTAGATCATACCTTAGGCTCCTGATTGCTGAACCTGTGTTACCAAACCACACAGCTAAAGCCCTAAAATAATTTTTCATTTCGTCATTTTTGTTTTGTGAGACAGAGTCTCACTTTGTAGTTCAGACTGGCCCTGAACTCACTATGTAGCCCAGGCTGGCCTGGAACTTGAGACAGTCCTTCTGCCTCTGCCTCCCAAGTGCTGGGATTACAGGTGTGTGCCACCATGCCTAGCATTGTGGTGTGTGGTACTGATTGCTGGGATTACGAGCCTGAGTCACCACGCCTGGGATTATGGTATGCGGTGCTGGGGATTGAACTCCGGACTTTGTGCTTGCGGAAGCAGACCCCAGACTCATTGAGCTAAATTTCTGGCCCCCTAATCTGTATTTTTTTAATTTTTTTATTTAAGACAGGGTCTCGCTTTGTAGTTCAGACTGGCCCTGAGCACACTATGTAGCCCAGGCAAGCCTTGAACTCAGCAATCCTCCTGCCTCTGCCTCCCGAGTGCTGGGATAACAGGTGTGAGCCACCATGCCCGGCTCTGTGGTATGTGGTATTGATTGCTGGTGGGTGTCAGTCACCACGCCCAGCATTGTATGTGGTTACGGGGATCGAACTCAGGGCCTTGCACATGCGAGGCAGGTGCCAGACCACTGAGCTAAATTTCTGGCCCAATCTATATATTTTTGAATGCTAATAAGGGTGTGTGTGTGTGTGTGTGTGTGTGTGTGTGTGTGTGTGCACGCATAACCCTGAGTTCTATTCCCAGCTATTTTTTTTTTTAATTTTGAGACAAAATCTCACTAAGTTGCTGAATTGCACAGGCTAGCGGCTTGGATTTTCAATCCCTCTTGGTTAGCCTCCCAAGAGTGCTGGGATTACAGATGTACATGATATCTCATCCATGTACAGCTTGGAATACTAATTGATGTTATATTGATGAGAATGTTTTTTATTTCCTTGATATTTACTATTTGTTTTTGCTTGTCTTTTTCATGGAGATAGCTATGGTTGTGCTGTGAACCAAATTCTTTCTTGTGGCTCTGCCTGTGACCTTAGCTTCCAAAGCATCATTGCTACCCATCGTGCTTTTCAGACATATCCCTCATCCTGAAACCCTCTTCTGGGGCTCCTACTATAACCAGCCAGGCCCTCACATCTCCCTGAGGGAATCCGGCAGTTCTATTCAGCCCTCAGAGAGGGGCTGCTTCTCTCCTCCTATCTGGAAGTGGGACACCCATCGCTCTCATTCATCGTACTCCTGTCAACTTCTCTGCCTGACTTCCAGTTGGGGCACAAGTCATTTGCTGCAGCAGCCACCTAGCACCACTTTTTTTTTTTTTTCCTTTTTGAGACAGGGTCTTGCTTTGTAGTTCAGGCTGGCTCTGAGCTCACTATGTAGTCCAGGCAAGCCTCGAACTTAGCAATCCAACACCACTTTTGCTGTTGGCACTTTCTACCTCATTGCTGTGGCTGAACTCCTGCTGTTGGTCTGTGTGTGCGTGAGACAGGGTCTCACTATGTAGCCCAGGCTGTTCTTGAATTTACGCCTCAGCCTCCTGAGCACTGGGATTACAGGTGCACATCACCATGCTCTGCTTGATCTCTTATCCCTGCTAATGACTTCATCCCCTCTCACTATATACTCTACATAGTTACTGCCCACCTTGTCACTTGGTTCCATTCCCCATTCTCTGTCCATCACTTCCTCTGCCCAGCAAGACATGGGGCCTCCACCATAGGCTGTCCATTGATTTCCTAGGTTGGTATTTGGCTGCAACTGAGAATGGAACCACAGCACCTAGGGTTGGGGATGCCATGGCCTTGGCCTTTGCTGGCTAGGGGTGGAGGCTGGAGACACAACAGTTCCCCACCTCCCCTTAACCCTGGTCTTTCTGTAACATGGGGCCTGGGCAGGACTGGGAGTGGCAGTTACACAAACAGAGGGAAACAGTCATAAACAACATTGGGTTGCCCAGCTAGGGAGGGATGAGGGACTGAGCAGAGCTGCCCTTGAGCCAGGACAGAAAGACATCCCCCTGGGAGGCTCTGCAGGGAGTGGCTAGGAGGCTGGTGCAGGCAGGACCCAGAGCATCCACCAGCTGGGGACCTGTACCAGCTCTTCCCTGTAACAAACCACCCCAGGGCCTCAGCTTTCAGCGGCAGAGGCTGTGGGATCCTCCGATGGAGTGGAAACTTTCTAGAATCCAAGAGTCATCAACTGTCCTCAGCCTCTTGGGGGACTAGATCTGGTATTAAGGCCTTGACCTCCAGATGGGCAGTATGGTGCACAAAGGCAGAGTAAGAAGACCTAAGTAAATGCACTGGGAAATTATCCGACCAGGTGAATACTGATGCCCAAGCACTGGACCCAGCTGTCCCTCCCAGCCACCACCCCAGGGAGTTGTGGCATCTGCCAGGCAAGCAAGCAAAGGCCTTCCAAATGGTCCTTCAGGGGCAGGAGCGCCAGTCAGGGAGACACACACGTTCACGCTTGGCCGTCTTGTCCTTCTAGGGGTTTGGAGGCCAAAAGGGCGAAGAAATGGACAAAGAGAGCCAAGGATGTGGTCAGAGACAGAGATACGGGAACGAAGAATCGAGTGAAAGGGTGGGAAAATGAGGGATTAGTTTGGGGCGACAGAAGAATTGCACCAAGAAATTGATTGGGGAGAGGGGAGGACCTAGGCAGGAACCAGTTACAGGGCAAGAATGAAGGGCCCAAAGGGACAGAGTAGGGGGATGACTGGGCCAGTGGACCTGAACAGAGCGAGAGTCACAAGGATTGGGGGGGGGGGATGCCGGGACGAGGCAGTGAAGCCGAGAGAGGGGACGCCCCGAGGGTCCGCGGAGTAATTAGGCCTGGTTCCAGATGGGCCCCCCAGTCCCGCAATCAAAATGCTAATTGGCCCTGAGCCTCCGGCTGCGCCTCTGCCAGGGACCCCCTGGGAGGAACCCAGGACTAGCGGCTTGGCCGAGGGGGACCCCCGCCTCCGCCCCGCTGCGAGCCACGCCGGCTGGGGCTGGGCGATAAGGGGGCGGCCCCGCCCCACCCCCACCTCTCGGGAGCGCACGCCAAGCAAGATGAATGTCCGGTGGCTCGGTGCTGACCGAGCCCACAGGGCGGGCCGGTGGTCCCGGAGCGTTCAACCAACACGGCAGGGCCTGGGGTTGCGGATGTGGGAGGCGGCGGAGGCGGGCGCTGAGCTCAGCACTCTGGACGCGGCCCCGTGCGCGCGCCCGCCGGCCCATCAGCACAAGGTCACCGCGTGCGGCGACGAGCGCGTCCCGCGTCCGGTAGTCCTGGCCACAGTCCCGAACAGCCCTGCGACCTTGGTCCCCAGCGACAGCGAGCTGCATGGGGCAGGTTCGGCGCTGGGAGACCCCAACACCGGGTGGGGGAGCAGGTGAGGGGACAATGGCGGCGCCGAGCCCTAATTGGGGACATATGTACCCGCGCGCGGCCATTGTGTGGCCTAGAGACCCGCTCTCTGCCATTGGCCGCCGGGCCTGACGTCATAGGGGCTGCAAACTCCGGACGGGCGGCCGCGGGAAGGGTTATCTGCCTGGTTGCGGGTCCTCGGGGGCAGCTGCAGCCGCGCGGAAGGGTGAAAACCATTGAAGAAGCCGAATTTTTGAAGTAAGGGCAAGACAGCACCTCTCGTTCTGCATTCCCCGTAGTTGCAACGTTTGCCCCACCAGAGAGGTGGGGGCGGGGAGGCCCCTCCGGCGGGTACGGGGTCAACCCGGGTGACCGAGCGGCAAGAGACACTGCGGCACTGGGTACACGCCGCGCTTCCACACTGCGCTTTCTTCGCCTCAGCATCGCCCTTCTCCCGCCTCTCTTCAATCGCACACCCCGCGATCCTACGGACCAACCGGTCCGCCTGCGTACCCCTCAGTGACCCCGAATCCAGTCGCGTGGATGCTAAGCCTGTTGCCACATCTCCCCACACATTCAACCATGCCGCCAGCCGTTGGGCGGCCCCTCCTGGAGCCGTGCGGGGAACTCTCCGCACGTCCAAGCGAGGCTTCCCCGGGACCCCTCCCCAGGGACCCCGGCCCGGCCCAGCGCAGCCATTTCCGCTGGCCTCTTCCTCCCCCTCCCCCAGTTCCTGGCTTTAAAAGCTGGAGGCTGGGCTCAGCGGCGGCGGCGGCGGCAGGCAGAAGAGGCTGCGGACTCGGAGGCCGGCCCAGGAGAGTCCGGGCGCCAGCCCCGCCCCTGGAGCCCCGCCGTCCCTCCCTCCCCTCCCTCGGCCCGCCCTCCCTGCGCACCCCTCCCCCCGAGGACCCCCGCCCGCCGCCGCCGCCGCCGCCGCCGCCGCCACCGCCACCACTCGTTCGGGCTGCAGAACAATAAAGCAAGCCTCCCGGAGACCCCCGCCAAGGACCCCAGCCCGAGGGCCGAGCCCCCGTGGCCCGCCCCTCTCCGCAGGCGCCAGCTAAGAGGCCCGGGCGCTGGCCGCGGTGCTGCCCAGGCCGGCGCTGGCCGCGGTGCTGAAGCTGCCAGCGCTCCTGCTGCTGCTTCTGTCGCCGTGTTCTCCGGGCCCCGCGCCGCCGCCCCCGGGGACATGGGGGGGCGCTAACTGAGGCTCCGCGAGGCGGCGGGGGGGAGGGGAAGGGGGCCGCGGGGCCGGGCCAGCCCTGCACCCATTTGCAGCCTCCGGGCCCGGGACGGAGCGGCTCCCCCCCTCTCCGCCCCCCTCCCCCCAGCCTCCTCCCCCGCCTGTCCAGGGGCGGCACTGCGGGCTGGGAAGCCGGGACCAGAAGAGGGAAGGAAGGAAGGAAGGAAGGAAGAGAAGAGAGGAGAGAGGGGAGGAGAAAGGAAGGAAGGAGAAGACGGAGAAGAGGGGTCCGGAGGGGCACAGGAGGAGACGGCCGCACTCACGCGACAGCATCCACAGGCCACAGTGGGGACCGGTGCTGCCTCCGCCGCTCCTCGGATGGTGACGGGGCCTCGCCGCGGCTGCAGTCCCCTTGAGCCCCGGCTCCGCAGGCCCGCAGCGCCGGAGCCCCGCAGGAATCATGCCCAGGTCCTTCCTGGTCAAGAAGGTCAAACTTGACACGTTTTCTTCGGCAGACCTCGACAGCTCCTACGGGCGTGCCCGCAGCGACCTCGGAGCACGACTGCAAGATAAAGGTTTGAGCTGGGCTGGGCTGGGGCAAGGGCCCAGGGTTTTCCTGGGAGGGTTGGGTCCTAGAATGTGGGAATGGAGACAGAATCGGGGATTCAGACTCAGGGGGACCAGGAGTGTCAGAGGCTGAAGCTGGATCTGGGGCAGAAGCAGAGATGAGTATGGGGATGGGGATACACAGAGGCAGGTCAGATCCCAGGCAAGGCAAGGCAGGGGGTGTGAGTGCAGAAGAGAAGGTTGAGAAGAGGGGTGAGGAGGAGAAGGAACTGAACTCACTGACGGACACCCTGACCCTTCAGAGACAAGTGCAGCTCTTCAGACACCTGCTGACATGACAGGATCCAGCCACATAGGCACATGCAGACCCCACCCAGAAATTTGGCCCACTTGACTACCCCCTTTTTGGCTCCACCTCTAGACTCCTGCAAGGGTTATCTAGGAGATGCTGGGAGCTCCGTGGAGGAGCCATGGGCCTCAGCATGGCTGCCCACCTGTCAGGGCCAAATAACCATCAGAGGCAGAGAAGTATCTTCTCTGAAGTCAGAAGGGGGAGGTGTTGGCAAGCTAAACCCAAGGTGTTGGAGGTAGGAGAGGCTCTTTGTGTGAGGATGGCCAAGTTCAAGGACAACTGTTAGCATGCAGGCAAGGGGGCTGGGTGTATCAGCAGTATGGGGTGGCAAGAGCAAGTGTGACCTGCAGAAGCATGAGCCTGTGTGGGCCCATGTGACTGCGTGTGGCCATGTGACTGTGTGAGCTTGTGTGTGACCCTGTGTGTGTGTGCCTGCCTGTGTGCCACTACATGGGACCATGTGACTCTGAGACCGCTGTGCACCATGTGACCAAGAGTGTGTCTGGGATGGCTGCATATGTAACCCTGCATGAGTGGGTGGTGAGTACCAGGGTCAGTGTGGAGGCAACCCTAAGAAGGGGCCTCTGGGCTGATAGTGGCTGACTGGCTGAGTGTAACCCTAAAAGATCAAGAACCTGCATCTTGATAGTTCGTCTGTGACTCGGGAGATTGTGAGATCCATCTTGTGTTTTGGAGCTGCAGTTACTGGCATGAATGATAGGGCCATCCTACAGCTTGGCCCTTGAAGGTGTTCCCTGGTAGATATCCTGGCTGGCAGTCTACTCACTACAGTCTCCCTAATCACACGTTGAGGGGTTTGGGGAAGTCCCTGGAAGGGATTAGGGTTGGGGAGAATAGAGCAATGTGGGGCAGGTTAGGACTCAATGGTGCAAAAATGAAGGTAGTGAGTGACAGGGAAGAGTGGATAGAGGGGCAGGGCTCAGTGAGATCTAGGGAAGGGTGGGAGAGGTGGGAAATAAGGGGGAGGTGCTGTTGAAGGCCAGAAAGGCTGGGGGAAATAGAAGTCTCTAGGATTTGTTGGGAACCTAGGCAGCCAGCATCAAGGCTGGGGGAGGATTCTAGGGGACCCGGAAAGGCGGGTCCGCCGGGGTCCCTGTGCTGGCGGTCCTGGCTTTGTGCGCGGCGGGTCTGCAGTGTGTTGCATAATCAAGGAAAACTGCTGAAGTGGGGAGAACCCGAGGGGGAGGAGGAGGAGGAGGAAGAGGGAAGCGCCGCCCCTCCCCCCTGACCTTGAGGCTCTGAGGAAGGGGGGCAGCGGCGCCGGAAGATGCGCCTCTCTCCTCCCCCCGTGGGGGCGGGGCACCGGGGCGGCGGGGCGGAGCCGGCCCGGCCCGGTCTCACCCTCTGCTCTTCTCTCCTCTCTTCCCCTCCCTGCTGTCTCCATTCTCCTGGCCCCACGCTCCCCCGGACCTGTCTCCTTTGTCCTCCTCCCTGGTCCCCTCCTCTCGGACCCGTCCCTCTCCTGTGTCTGTTCTCTCTCCCGCCCCTGGTCCCGTATGTGTCCTGCCAAACTCCCCTTGCTCCTCCTGCTGTCTGTCCCGCCCCGGCCTTCAGGATACCTCAGCGACTACGTGGGGCCAGCGTCCGTCTACGATGGCGACGCGGAGGCGGCGCTGCTTAAAGGGCCGTCCCCGGAGCCCATGTACGCTGCGGCTGTGCGGGGAGAGCTGGGGCCGGCGGCCTCAGGCTCGGCGCCACCGCCCACCCCGCGCCCGGAGCTAGCCACCGCCGCAGGTGGCTACATTAACGGCGACGCGGCAGTCAGTGAGGGCTATGCGGCCGACGCTTTCTTCATCACCGACGGGCGTTCGCGCCGCAAGGCCGCCCACGCCAACGCGGCTTCGGCCCCGTCCACTGCTTCAGCGGCTGCCCCTGAACGCGATGCCAACGGCGGGGGCGGGCCAGGAGCCCGGGGTTCAGGGCCGGGGGCCGGGGGCCGGGGCGGCGCGCGCACCGGGGCAGGTGCTGACGCGCGCGCTGGGCCGGGTGCCTCCGGCGCCACAGGCCGGCACGCGTGCGGCGAGTGCGGCAAGACCTACGCCACATCGTCGAACCTGAGCCGCCACAAGCAGACGCACCGAAGTCTGGACAGCCAGCTGGCGCGACGCTGCCCAACGTGCGGCAAGGTGTATGTGTCCATGCCGGCCATGGCTATGCACCTGCTCACGCACGACCTGCGTCACAAGTGCGGTGTGTGCGGCAAGGCCTTCTCCAGGCCCTGGTTGCTGCAGGGGCACATGCGCTCGCACACCGGTGAAAAGCCCTTCGGCTGCGCGCACTGCGGCAAGGCCTTCGCCGACCGCTCCAACCTGCGCGCGCACATGCAGACGCATTCGGCTTTCAAGCACTTCCAGTGCAAGCGCTGCAAGAAGAGCTTCGCGCTCAAGTCCTATCTCAACAAGCACTACGAGTCGGCCTGCTTCAAGGGCGGTGCGGGCAGCGCGGGCGGCTCCGCGGCCCCTGCGCCGCCGCAGCTCAGTCCCGTGCAGGCCTAAGGCGGCGGGCCAGCCGGGTTGGCTCTTAGCAATACGGGCCCCCAGGGAAGTCTTTGCCGGCTTGCGGGCGGAGGGGCCGGAGGGCGGGCCCCTCCTCACAGCAATAGGGAGAGGGAGCCTGCCTCACCCTGCTCCGCTCGCCAGGGGCCTTGCCAGCCCCTTCAAGCAATAGGGTCCCCAGGGGGACCCACCCCGAATTCCCTCCCCACTCCTCCAGGGTGCCCCAGGCTTTCTCCCAGCAATAGGGTCGGCCAGACCCAGAACCGAACCTCATCTCTCAGTTGGGTCTCTGAAGATGGGGGTGGGGTGAGGTAGGGAACGCCCACCTCCCTCCTTTGCGCTCTTGGATCGCGCTGCAGAGACTCAGGTCTTCCCCACCCCTTTCCAGGCCTTCCAGGCCCAGCCTTAGGCCTACACTTTCAGGGGGTCAATACCTCCCCGGCAGCAGGTCGGGGAGGAGCCAGAGAGGGACCGGCTACCGAGGCGTCCTGCCCCATCGGCTTCGTAGACCTCCCGGCTGTGTTCGACGAGTTGGGGACCGGGGAAAGGGGCGGACGGCGGCACCCTCTCCCTCGAGTTCTTTTTGGGGCCTCAGTCTGAGCCGCCCTCCTACTCTCTCCTCTCATCCTCTGCCAAATCCGAATTCTTCCAGCCCAGCTTCCCGGGTTTTGTCCTCCATAACGAATAATAACGACGCATATCGAATCGCATGGACTTATCCGACCTACTCAGATCCCGCTCCTGCCCTGCCCCGGGGCTCCCTCCCTTGTACCCGGGCTTTCGGTGTTGGAGGACGGATACCCGGGCCGGCAGGCGTGCTCTGCCCTCTACACACCTCTGTATTCGCTTTGCGGGTAAAGCCCCCTGGGGGGGGTGCGGACGCGTCGGGTTTCTTTCTTTCTGTATTTGTACGTTTTATTTATGAACGGATTGCACTCGGGTCGGGAGGGGGCGCCGAACCCTTCCTTCCCGCCGACGACGCCGGGGGCCTGGGATGTCCGGGATCTCTTCCTCCGCCCCGGAGCCCCGCCCTTACTGGGCTCTGCCTCCTGGGAGCCTCGGACCCCGCCTCCCTGAGGCCTGCCCCTCTCCCGAGGCCCAGGTCCCGCCCTACTAGGTTGCCAACTTTCGCCCGTCTATGCCAAAGCCTCGGCGGCGACCCCGCCCAAGGGCCCGCCCCATTGGCCGCCGCCTTTGTGACGTCACTGCATGCAGCCCCATCCTTCCTCCCAACCCTTCCCGGGGCTGCCCGCTCCCTTTTCCTCTTAGTTAGTCCGATGCCGACTATAGAGCAATAATGCGCACTGCATGCGAAGCTGCCGCAGCCTCTAGAGTTACTGAGAATCAGGTATCCCCCCTCCCAACCCACCCCATAGGACCCTAGATCAGGGATGCTGCGCGGAGCCGGCCGCGCAGACTTTCTTAACCCCTTCCCGCTCCCCACGGCAGAGCCCAGCGGGCGAGCATCGTGGTTGGGGGGGGGCGCAGGGTGGTTGCACTCAAGGCTCCTCTGTCAGTCGTCCATCACTCACCGATTGTCCATTGGTCATTTACTACGTGCCAGGACCGTTGCTGAGTCCGCCAGAGAAGCAGCGACTACAGAGACCCAGGAGTCTTGGGTGGGCCAGAGGCAGACACAGATGCAGAGCACCTGGTCCCTGGGCCCATGGTCTCTTTCACCCCGCCTCAGTTCGGCCCTATGCTGGGCACCTTGGGCCCTGCCTTTGACTTGGGCCTTGCATCTTCAGCTCAGGTGGCGCAGACCCAGGGTCCCAGGGTCCATTACCAGGACAGCTCACATGAGCACCCAGCCCGCTGATTCCCTGGCAAGCACGGTTCTGCCGTCCGTGGACAGGGTGCAAGCTGGAGTATATGATGTGACCAGCCTCATCCCCAGCACCAAGCTTGGTTGCCTCCAACTCCCTTAGCCACCAGGTGTGGTGTCTGCATCATTTTCCAGCTGGGGCCTGTCTGCCTGTGCCACATGCACAGGCTCACACAGGAGCCCCGTGTTGCCCCACCCTGCACCCCTGTCTTCCTACCTAAGGAGAAGGCCAGAAGGTCGTCAGCCCACCAGGCTCTCCTGCTTCCCCCACACCCTGCCGCCGTGGAAAGCCATGGGCCCCCTCCTGCCCCCATAACTAAGCAGCACAATAACCGACTTAGTGAATTCAGGTAGAAGGAACGTTTAGGTAGCACCTATTTTGTACTGATTCTACAAGTAGGGCCCGAGGTGCGGGGCCCTCGGGTGGGGGCTGTGGCCGCCGGCCTGCCCCGCCCCCACCCCCGCCTGCGCCCCGCCGCCTTGTACATATTCCTGCCCGGAATAGGCCGGGATTTTTACTCGGGCCGAGCCCTTCTTCTGCCCCCGTTTGGGGCCGGGCCGGCCGGACAGACGGACGGACGGACGACAGACCTCCTTCCTAAGCACAATAGCACCAGCTCCCCGGAGCGCCGCACCTCCACAAGGAGAATAAATGCCACTCTTGATAGAATTTGGAGTGTTGGCTGATATGTTCTCGTTGGGAACTGCGGGGTGTCTTCTTGGTTCTTCAGGCCCAGTAATGGCAGTCACAGATAAAGCTGTGGCCCAGGCTTTTCTTCTGGATAGAGCTGGTTTGGCTGGCTGAGCCACAAGACATCTCTCTGAAGACAGAGTAGTTGGCATCTCCCCTTGGCAAATGAATCTGCTGTGCCAGAAATTGAGGGCACTAAAGGGCCATTGCCCAATGTCAGGTTCAGCCTAGTTTGACCTAGAACTGGGAAAGTATGTACAGAAAGGACTATGGTCTTCTGGCCTAAGATGACTCCATTCTCTCCTATTCTCCCTATAGGAGCTTCTGCCACCCTCTCAGGCCTGAACTTCAGGCAGCTACATCAACAGTGTTGAGTCCTTTGTTCTTTGCAAGCCTTCTGGTATGCTGCTGGAAGAAATGGAATGGCAGAGGTTTTGAGGTATCTCTCCCTTGGCCTGCTGCCTTCACCCTGACCCTCAGACTCTGGGGATATACTGCTGTACTGTACTGCTGGCGGATGAACACCTACACAGACAGCTGTGTTGAGCCAGTTCCAGGGAGGAGGTAGCTGTGGCAGAAAAGCTTTTTTCTTTAGAAAAGTTTCTAAAGTTATGCATGATCTTCAGGATCTAGATAGGGGGAGGTGTTGATGACATGGATGGCAAGGTTGAGCTGGGTAAGGACAGCCCAGAGGCTCTTGCTCAGCTTTAATCCAGGTAGGCAGCCGTAGATGAGTACCTGGCCAAATGACTGTACCTGTGTGGTCAAATCAGGTCAGCCATAGGCCAGTACCAGTCTAGCTGTCTGTACCTTGCAAGGGCAGGGATCCATCTCAACTCTCCAGTGTCTCCCCTGTGAAGATCGTGATCTCTGGGCCTGCTGGTTCAAGGGGCTCTTTTTATTTTCTGGTACTGGGGATTGAATTCAGGACCTTGCGTTTGTGAGGCACATGCAGTGGCACTGAGCTAAATCCCTGGCCTGGGCCTGCTAATTCAGGGAGCTGGGATGAGTGTTCTTGTCTGGAGAGCTCCACCAGCAATAACACCAGTAGGAGCAAAGGTACACATGGTAACTGGGATGGGTCAGTGGCCAGGGCCTCCTACAGAGAGATCATCATTGTGTCTGGGCTGAATAGGCATTATTTCCCTATTTGCAGAGAAGGAATCTGAGTAATGGGGGAGAGCTAAACAACATGTCTAAAGATGGGAAATTCAGAGTTGCCTTTGACACAGCCTTGGCCTAGTCCTTCACCCACATCCTACCTAATCTATACCCCTGGCAGGTGGCAATGGCAGGCAAGGAAGCTGCTAGCTTCCCATTCCTTCCCAAAGGACTGCACAGTGTTAGTGTCTTGAATGGCCAATTCTGCTTCTCTGGGATTCTGAGGATGGTGCAAGTGGAAGCATGGAAGTATTCGCCCCAAAGCTTGGTATGAGCATACCTACTTATTCCAATTAACTACTGGAACAATCATCCATCACAGAGAATGAGTGGTACAAGTCACTGAACACTCTCCCCACAGTGGTGCCTGCTCATGGCCCCAAGGATTTAAGGTCATACTTAGGCCCTATCTAAACATCAGAACCCTCCTGGTCCTTTATTTCATTAGGCTTGCAAGGCTCCCCACCCATCCAAAATTTTCCCTCCTTTACTGACACCCTCATCATGGAGATCTCCAACATGATATCCTTTAAAACTCAGTCGTACACCTTTGTCCTTAGCCCACATTACCTACCCTGACCTTTCTCTTCTCCTTAGTGCCTGGGGTGTACTTTGCTTTAGGTTTTTGGGTGCTGGAGTTCATGTCATGCAGTCCTTTGCCCATGCTTCAACACTGGCTTCAGCCAGCTGGCCAGACTCTCCTCCCTGGTGGCTCTAGTCCACCTTCTGGTCACTTTCCTACAGAGAACATTTACTCACTGATTGCTTTGAGCCAGGCATAGTCAAGATACCACTTCTCTAACTCAACCTTTCCCTCATCATGTGCTGGTGAGTTGTTCTTCTTTGGGCCTACTGGCAGGCTGAGCTGTCAACCTTCTCTGAATATGGGCTGGGAGTGGGCTGGCCATCCAGTTCTTGGTTCTGTATTAGAGTGTGGTACCACCAGAGCACACTAGTTGGAGATTCAAGGACATAGGAAGGCTGTGTGTTCATTGCCTGAAAGGGAAATGGGAAGGGAGTAGCAGAGTTCCTTTACTTCTACACACCAGGCTCCAAAGAGGACTTTCTTTACTGGCCTATCCTTGACTGGCCCAAGACCAACTACATCCCATTGCCAGAGACTGGGTTAAACAGATGTGTTCTAGTAGGCTGGGTAGGGGATGAAAAAATGGTCTTGATCTAACAAGACTCACAAAAGAGAAAGAGGGGCTTTCAGGCTGGTAGGGTGGTCCTCTGCAGGTTACACAGATTCCTTGGATGCCTGGGCTAGAATTAGCTAAAAATGTGTTATTCAACAAGAACAGGTTACAGGTGGACAGCCTTGTAGGCTAAAGGTGATAGAAGCAGGGTGAGGTTAGTGGGAAGGGACAAATCTGATGTTTGTTAGAGAGATACCTCTATACTTCTGTTGCTCTACGTGTTTCCGGAGAAATCAGGCTTCCGTTTCTTATCCAGTGCAGGATGCATGCCTGGCCAAGTGGCCGCCCTGATCTGCCAAGGTGGCTAAAGTTGATCAGTTACTTCATATAGGCATTTACTGTGACATGGCCTGGGCCCTTTTCCTCTTGATCCTGATCTGGCCTTTTTTTTTTTTTTTTTTTTGCGACAGGGTCTCGCTTTAGTTCAGGCTGGCCCTGAGCTCACTAAGTAGCCCAGGCAAGCCTGGAACTCAGCAATCCTCCTGTCTCTGCCTCCCGAGTGCTGGGATTACAAGTATGAGCCACCACACCCGGCACTTTGGTATGTGGTATTGATTGCTAGTGGGCGTGAGTCTCCACGCCCAGCATTGTATGTGGTTACCGGGGATCGAACTCAGGACTTTGCGCTTGCGAGGCAGGCACAGGAACCACTGAGCTAACCCTCCGGCCTTTTTTTTTTTTTTTGAGACAGGGTCTTTACTTTGTAGTTCAGGCTGGCCCTGAGCTCACTCTATAGCTCAGGCAAGCCTCAAACTCAGCAGTCCTCCTGCCTCTGCCTCCTGAGTGCTGGGATTACAGGTTTGCACCATCAAGCCCGGCATTTGTAGTATGTGATACTGAGTGCCGGTGGATGGGAGCCACCACGCCCAGTATTGTTGTTTGTGGTTACTGGAGATCGAACCAGGGACCTTGATCGAACCAGGCAGGCGCTGGAACCACTGAGCTAAGTCTCCGTCCCTGATCTGGCTTTTGTGGGAAGGCTCTCTGAATTGGTTCAGTTCAGAGTGCTCCCTCCCTGGCAGCTAAGGGCTCCCAGAGCACGACGTTGCGTGGGACGTGGGGACACAAGGGTAGTTCCCGACGGGTGTGCGCTCCGACACGAACTCCAGGACAGGGGAGCTGGACTGTAGTGTACGGAGCCGTTCATAGTTGACCTACACTCCAAACGGTTTGGCGAGCCGAAGAATGACGAAACCTTATGTTTACAGAAGTGAGACAGGGGCCAGCCAGCGCGTGGTCTGGGAAAGTGCCCAGCGGCCAGGAAGCCAGGCGCCGACCGAATCCCGTTCGGTTTCTGACTTCCTCAGGTACCCGAGACCACCCAGAGACCAGAGGTGCAGAGGTAGCTCCGCGACTGCGATTCCCAGGGTGCTCCGCGCGGCTCTGAGGCTCCGCCTCCTGTCGGCCGCGGACTACAAATGGGCGCGTGCGACGGCTACTGGCCAGTCACCGGCTCCAGAGGATCGCGGACCTTGGTTACGGCGGCCGGCAGGGGGTGGTGGCGGCCGTGGCCCGGCGGGCCAGGATTTGGGTGGCGCGGGCTAAGGCCATGGGCGACCACGGCGGTGCGGGCGGTTCCCGGCGCAGGAGGCCTGGGTCGCGGCCCTCGGGCCAAGGCGGTGGGTTCACAGCTGCGGCGGAGGAGGTGCGGGACGCAGTAGCAGGCCCCGACGTAGGAGCCCAAGGGGACGCTCCGGTCCAGGCCCCGGACAAAGACGGAGACGCCAGAGTGGGCATTGGCCCCTTGGAGCTGAGGTAGCGGAGCGCCTAACCTCTCACCTCTGACCCCAGACCCCGCTGTTCTCTCTGCCTCTCCGGAATGGTCTCTGTGGTTCCGGCCTAAGGCCGGGGATCGTTGTATTCTGAGGGGGCACCGAAGCTTTGGTGCAGAGGGTCAGCTGCCAAGGTCACCCCGTGGGTCGAGAAGTGAGCAGTTTGTGTGTGCGGAAGCGAGAGCGGTCTGGCAGATGGGCGGCCCTCGACAGGTCCTTGGAGACTGACGCCTGTCCGGTAGTTCTGCCTTCCAGTCTGGAAGGAGCTGGACGAGGTGGGATGAGGTGGCCCTTCTGGGGACCTTGCAGGGTGCCCTTGGGGATGGGAAAGACTCCCAGAAAAGGCTGGTATGTCAGGAAGGGCCCATCTGGCCCCGGCTCTGCCTCAAATCAGGAGAGTAGGCATCTGCCCAAAACGGGGCAATGCAGGAGATTTTCTTGTCCTTGGAGACCTTCCTGAGAGTTTATTCATCCCTCACCCAGAAGCTAGTCAGGCTTGGCTTATGCTAGCAGGAGTGCCCACTGCAGTGGTAGTGCAGGTCCCATATGGGAACTTTCTTGACTGGTTGGGGTATAGGAGAGGAGTTTGAGGTGGAGGTACCTATAAGATGGGCCCTACTTACCTGAGTGACTGACGTGTCAGTGTAAGGGAGTGCACCATGGCTGATGGGGAGAACTTGCCTGCCTGGGCATTGGCTTCCTCCTCCAAACTGGCCCTGAGGCCACCAGCAAACTATCCTTTCTGGCCTTCATATTGATCCTCAGGTCTCTGGCTTAAGGAGCAACTGAGGGGCTAGGAGGAATGGGGCAGTGGGGGGGTTTGGTTGGTAAGGAATTACTTTCTCAGTGAGCAAGTTCTTCAGTGGGGGAAAGGGGACGAAGGTGGAAAAACGTGCTGTAGGCCCTGTCGCTTCCATTGGGGTTCTTACGGTTCATCTAGAAGATAAGATAACCTTAGTGTGAGGCATACATGGCACAATGTGAACAAAGGTCAGGTGAGGAGTTATGAAGGCACTGTGTGGGAGGGAAGGAGGCTGGCCCTCCTGAGAGGGGTCCTAGCTTCCTGTGAGCCTGGGGTGGTACTAAGAGAGGCTGGCTCTAAACCTCCTTCCTAAAAAGAAGTTTAAGGGTTCTGACCGCACTAAGTTGTCATCAGGAGGTAGGGGAATGGTTAATATGACTTCTTGAGTGGTTGAGAATAGGGTTCTTTGTATAATATTGAGGGGAAGTTCCTGCCAGACCACCATCTTGGGGTAGGCACAGAGAGCAGTCATGTTCCTGCTTGTCATTGCCCCCAAAGCTTTTTCTGTGACTCTGCTGGCCTGGAGCTCCCATGAGGCTAGTGGAGGTTTTGTGTCCTTTAGAAGAGCATTGGTAGATGGCAGAGACGATACTGTTCCGGACTGGAGGAGAGAGCCAGTTTATAATCTACTTATGGGTCTCTAGGACATGTGGGCTTTTTATGTGTCTCCTTCAACTCTGGGAATGAGACCGCTGTTGGTAAGGGTGCTAGACTCCACTCTTTTTTTTTTTTTTGAGACAGGATCTTGCTTTGTAGTTCAGGCTGGCTCTGAGCTCGCTATGTAGCCCAGGCAAGCCTGGAACTCAGCAATCCTCCTGTCTCTGCCTCCCGAGTGCTGGGATTATAGGCGTGAGCCACCACGCCTGGCTCTGTGATATGTGGTATTGATTGCTGGTGGGCGTGAGTCACTATGCCCAGCATTGTATGTGGTTACTGGAGATCTAATTCAGGACCTTGGGCTTGAGAGGCAGGCACGCCGCAACCACTGAGCTAAATCTCCAGCCCCCTCACTCTGTTTTTTTAAAGGGCTCTAGACTTTGGAATCCAAGTCCTTTTTTTTTTTTTTTTGCAGTACCGGGGGGTCAAATTTGGGCCCTTGTGCATCCAAGGTAGGCATGGTACCACTTGAGCTAAATCCTCAGCCCTTCCACTCTGTATTTTTTGTAGACAGGATCTTGGTATGTAATTTAGGCTGACCTCTAGTTTAGGCAGACCTCAAGTTTGTAGTAGTCCTCCTCCCTCAATTTCCAGAGTGCTGAGATTACAGGTGTGTACCATTATCCCTGGCCTGTTTTTTTTTTTTTTTTGAGCAGGGTTTCGCTTTGTAGTTCAGGCTGGCCCTGAGCTCACTATGTAGCCCAGGCAAGCCTGGAACTCAGCAATCCTCCTGTCTCTGCCTCCTGAGTGCTGGGATTATAGGCGTGAGCCACCACGCCTGGCTTTGTGATATGTGGTATTGATTGCTGGTGGGCGTGAGTCTCCACGCCCAGCATTGTATGTGGTTACTGGGATCAAACTCAGGACCTTGCGCTTGCAAGGCAGGCGCTGGAACAACTGAGCTAAATCTCTGGCCCCAACCTGGCTTGTTTTTATGTTTTTTTTTTTTTTTTTTTTTTAAAGACAGGGTCTTCCTTACCACAATGCTGTACTAATTGCTGGTGGGCACGAGTCACCATGCCTGGTATTGTTAAATGTGGTTACCAGGGATTCAACCAGAGACCTTGTGCTTGTTAGGCAGTCTCTGGAACCACTAAGTTAAATCCCCAGCCCATTTTTTTTTTTTTTTTTGAGACAGGGTCTCACTTTGTAGTTCAGGCTGGCCTTAAGCTCACTATGTAGCCCAGGCAAGCGTCAGACTCACAGCAATCCTCCTGCCTCTGCCTCCCAAGTGCTGGGATTACAGGTGTGAGCCACCACGCCCAGCATTGTGGTATGTGTTTACCAGGGACTGAACTCGGACCTTGCACTTGCAAGGCAGACATTGGAACTAGTGAGCTAAATCCCTGGCTCTCTGTTATCATTTTTATAAAAACATTTATTGTTGTATTTTAGGTATACATAATGATAGAACTCATCATAGGGAATTTGTACCTGTATGTGGTATATCCTGCTCCCTTTTTCCCACCCCCTTCCCTAAAGCCCCCTCCCTGGCCTATGTATGAAAGCTTTGTAGTCATTTTTCCTTCTATTTTCACTTTTTTCTTGTCCCTCCCTCCCTCCCTCTCTCCCTCCCTCCCTCCCTCCCTTCCTCCCTCTTCTCTTGTTCCCTTTCCATTCAAACATTGTCTTCCCATTTCCCAGTATCTGTTACACATTTTAGTCCTTATTTCTACTTTCAGTTTCTCATACCAGAGAAACAGTGCAGTATTTAAATATTTGTTCCTGATTTATTTCACTTAACAGTATGGTCTTATGGTAATCCATTTAGCTATAAATGTCTGAAGCCCATCTTTCTTGATGGCAGAGTAGTACATATAAAAAACTGTCACATCTTCTTTATCCATTGGTGAACCTTTTAGAGCTTTCAGCTATACCAAACAGTCTGCTGTGGCATACATGCTGCAGGTTCACCACCACCCTCATAGAGTGCTTGTGCAATGGTAACCTCCTTCCTTACCTTTTGTACCTCAGAGGTTGGCCAGAGGGTAGCATAAAGGAAGTGTCAAAGAGCTGGCAGCAAGAAGGAGAACAGGCACTCTGTGTCCCTCCTCATTCTGCTTGACCCTGGAGCTAGACTGTGTAGTTCTCCCAAAGCCCATATTTGGAGGCTGAGCCATTGGGAATGATACAGATCTTGGCAGGTGCACTATAGGGATGAGTGTATACTTGCTTTATAGGTGAGTGAGAGATAGGAAGGAGAGAACACTCTGCTTGCAGTCCACCTGGTTAGGCCTGGAGTGTCAGGAAAGAAGGGCTACTCTTTGTCTTTTTGGATCTGAGGAGTGGGTGTAGGATAGCTGAAGGCACAGGGCACTGGCAGGCCCTCCAGTAGGTAAGAGGGTGACTAAGTCAGCTCTTGGCATGGCTGGCTAGCTCCTGCCTCCCGTCCTGCCATCCCTGTGGTCTGCCCTCTAGCCTACTTGCTGTTGATCACACTGTGAAGCCTGTATCTTTATGGGCTTTGGTATTTGGGGGATAGTGATGGTGGTGTTCTTTCCCTGGCCTAGAGGCCTCTGACTAGTGAGGGAGTGGTACAGTTTAGGTTGAGGCTGTGGGCAATGTAGGCCTGACTCTGGTTCACAGACCATGAGATGCCCTGGGGCATGGGTGTGAGTGGTCAAGGAAGGTTTTGGAGCCTTATAGGAAGCACTTGAAAAAGCTTTCATAGGGGCACGAATTTAGCTCAGTAGTTCTGGCAAGTACAAGATTCCAAGTTCAATCCTGTACCATATATCACATGCTGGGTATGGTGGCTTATGTGTAATCCCAGCACTCAGGAGGCAGAGGCAGGAGGATTTCTGTGAGTTCAAGGCTGCGTCATAGTGAGACCCTGTCTGGGAGAAAAAACATTGTCTGGTGGTATCTTTGGAAGGCAAGACCCATTTCCTACTTCTGTTTTCATTTTGGAGATGGCCACAGATAAAGTAGTACTGCCTCCTTGGTGGCCAAAGAGGGCAGAGGTCACAATATTGTGAAACAGTTATGATGGCATGATGACAGCAGTTGATGGTGGTGGCTCAGGGAGGTCAGCCAGAACACTCTGGGATAGTTCAGGTGTGAGTGAATGGGCTTCAGCTTAGAGGACAAGGGCAGTGGGAAGGCCTAGGCTAGAAGACAAGTCCAAAGAGGCCATCTAGGACTCTGGAGAGGACAGGCAGTGTATCCAGTTGGGGGTCGTGCCCAAAGGCAATAGTTGGTCATAAAGGTAGGCACAAATTTGGGGATACAAGGGGCTCAGGTAAGGCCATAGCCTAACTGCATGGGTAAAGATAGATCTAGTGGGTAGATGCAGGAAGTCCAGGCCTCACTCTAGGAGAAGAGGGTACATGGTGGTTGGGATTGGGGTTCATATAGAGCTGTCCACCATGGTGCTGCCAGGCAGGAGGAGGGGTGTGGCCACCCTTCTACTGGCCAGGGCCTGTTGCGAGTTGATGTGGATGAGGCCAGATGCCAAACAGATACTGGTCTGAGGGTCAGAGGTGGGCCTATTAACACTGCCCCTCAGCCTCCTTGCCCTCTCTTCTGGTGGCATGGTTCAACTGCTGATTCTTACCAGAACCATGCTTTTTCTGGGCACCAAGGCAAGACCAGCCCTGAGAGGACATGGTGCCTCTGCTGTGAAGCTTCTACCCTGCTCATACTGCCCAGATTCTTTGAGGTAGAGATGGATATGGTGGGAGGTAAAAGGGAGGCCCTGCCCTTTCCTTTTACAAAACTATGGCCTTGCTCAATGTTTATAGGGCTTCCTGGTGGCATTGCCACTGGAGGGCAAGGCAGGGCTGAAGCTGGTAAGCCAGGGTGCTGCTTCCTGGCACATGGGCTCTGGTCTTGCTCCTGTTGTCCTTGTCAGGGGCTGGGGCAGGATCTTGTCCTAGCCACATCGTGTCTACTCTGCCAGGATCAGTACTCTTCACAAGCAGGGTCTCTTTATGTGTCCCCCACCCCAGATGGGACCTGCTTCTGCTGTAGGCCCGTACCATCAAGGACACTCTCAAGCAGACTCTTAGCACTCCCAGCCCAGACATGGACACAGTGTATCATGAGTATAAGGACCAAGTCCTTATGCATATCAGGAAGGGTGCTTGGTTAGCTGTTTTTATTTTGTTTTTGGTACCAGGGATCAAACTTGGGACAAGGCAGGTCCTGGAACCACTGAGCTAAACCCCTGGCCTCCTTGGTTAACTGTTGAATTCCTGTGCCACCTCAGGCCTATGTGGCCAAGAGACTCTTCTAGGCTATAGTGGAGACTCTTGGTCTCCTAGTAGGCTGATGGTCCTATTGAACAGCCTGGAGTACACCCTTAACCTGTTGTCGTAGGAATGTAGTCCTGGGTACCCCACATATCCGTGGGTTGGATTCTCTGGAGGCTTGAGTATGGTTGTAGTCAGGGCCTCCGGTGAGTAAGGCTGAGGTCTTGGAATGGGGAGCTCAAGCCTATGTAGGCCCAGCCAGCTGTTGTCTGCTGTGGTATGCCCTTCTTGCTGCTTAGAGAAGGCCTCAGGGTGGTCCTGAGAGATTTGCCCACTGCAGGCCATGTGGCTGAGACCATGTCCTAGCCTGGATTTGTAAATGTGGAATGGGATGTGTGGGCAGAAGAGATGGGTCAAATGGTAGACCCAGCCCTTCTCTGATGGCATCTGCCTACGAGGAGCCTATCTCCTGCTCTGCCAGGTGCCATCGCCTGCAGGATTCTTTGTTCAGCTCTAACAGTGGCTTCAGCAACTACCGTGGCATCCTGAATTGGTGTGTGGTGATGCTGGTAAGTAGACTGGGGCATGGGAGCAGGCCTACCTTCAGGCAAATATGACAGAGCTATCCAGGCTGGCATTTTCCTGGGCACAAGCTGTATGCCAGGGGTATAAGGGCATGCAGCAGTTATCCTGAGAAATCCCCAGTCCATGTGGCTGCCAGCCCTAGAGCAGGGGTAGTCCTTGGAATGGTCACACAGGGATTTTGTCGGACCCTCAGAAGAGCCCCATGGATGGTCAGGGGATAGTGGGGAAGCTTAGCAGTGTACTTGGGGGTTTAAGGCTATGATCTTTCTCTGTTGGGTTGCAGGGTGCCCCTGGCTGTGCTATGTGGCTGGCATGGATGGGCGGGTGGGGTGGGGCCTGGGGGATCTAAGTGCTCCTTGGAAATGTGTGGCCTTGTTGGTATGGAACCCCCAGCACTTTATAGCCCTACTGCACTATCAGCTCCCTCACCCCTCATTGTCTTAGTGGATGGAGCCCTGGGATATGTCTAAGATCTGCACCCTGGGGCCTAGTTTCCACTGGTACTTTGTTGGGACAGGGCCAGCAGCCCCACCTCAGAGGCCACTGGAGTCCAAGGCTCAAAGGTTCACTCTTAAGGGCGAGTCAGGGACAAGGGGCTGTTTGTGCTCAGCCTTAGAGCTGATACAGTCCAAGGCCTTTGACCCTTATCTACAAGTGTCTGGCTCTGCTTTGGGCACAGCTCCTGTGGGTGTCCATGTGGAATAGCTCCACATATCCACCTCCTGCCATATCCCATGGGGATCATGAGTCCTGGAGGCACAGTGGGCACAAGGCCAGACTAACCTGTAGGTGACATGTCCCATTTGTGATCTAGGCTGGGGTCTATAAAGAGGCTGCCTGGCAGGGGAGGCCCTCATTTTGTCCAGGCAACCCTGTATGTTCTCTTGCAACCCTTTGGGCCTACTGGCCCCAGGGCCCATTTCACAGCTTTTCTTCTTTTCTGGCTTCCATCAGTCCTCTTTGTATGGTATGTGTATCCTGGACCCTCAGGAGAGTCCATATTGTAAGTGACAATTATGTGTATTAAGGAGGCAGGCTGGCAGGCCGGAGTCTTAGAGGTAGGGGTGGGTGTCTCTGAGCTTGTCACTTCCTCTATAAAGGCTTCTCTTGCAATGTTCCCTTGCTGGTGTTGCTTTTGTACAGCATTTATCACCTCCACTGCTTAGGACCTGAGCTCTGGGTGGTTGGATGGATGGTGGGGTGGCATCAGGGCCTGGCTTTTGAGATGAGCAAGGAGGAGGCTAAGTATCCAGTTCCAGGAGCCTGTTTTGATGGGTCTCAGTCCTTAAGAGACTATACTGAGCCAAGCTGTCAAGAGTTTGGAGTGTTGAAAGAACAGCTGGGGTGGGGCAGGCACAAAATACCTCCCCTTGCCTCTCTCAGCATTGATGGCTTCCCTCTGCTTCTAGGTCCTACCCTTCCCTGCATCCAAACCTGGCATTGCAGGAACCAGCCTGGTTTGTGGTAGTGCAAGGGTGCGCTCTACCCCTAAACCCAGTTGGGACTAATCCTTGGAGTGCAGGCTTGGGCCAGCTTCCCCAGGCGGGAATGACACCCTGGTGGCAGGCTAAGGATCTAGCTTTGGCTTCCTCAGTGGTTCAGCTTAGTGGGAAGGATAAAGGCTTCTGAACTGCAGGTCTCCCAGCTGCTGGAGATAACATGGTTGAGTTGATCCTTCTATTTGGGACACTGAGAGACACTTCTTGGTTCTGTACTGACTAGTGTATAGTGAATCTCCGTTTTTAGCATGGAGACCAGAAAGGGCTGAGTCTATAAAGTAGACACTGCCACCCTAATCTTTGCTCCAGAGGTGCTAAGCAGAGTAGGAAGTGCTAGTTGGATAAACTGTGGCCAGGACTCCGAGGGCTGAGCCCTCCTGATGGTCTCTTGCAGATCCTGAGCAATGCTCGATTATTTTTGGAGAACCTCATAAAGTGAGTACTTTGTGCAGGCCCTGCCCATTGCCTGGTCAGGCTGTCCCAGGCCAGGTCCTACAACCACTCAGGCCCCTATTGCCCCACTCCTAGGTATGGCATCCTGGTGGACCCCATCCAGGTGGTATCACTGTTCCTGAAGGATCCCTACAGCTGGCCTGCCCCATGTCTGGTTATTGGTGAGCTGGGCTCTGAGGAGGACCATGGGTAGGCACCAGGCTGACTGGGGCCCTGAACCTGCCCTATGATGTTTCTGTCCTCAGTGGCCAATGTCTTTATTGTGGCTGCATTCCAGGTTGAAAAGCGCCTAGCAGTGGTAAGCAGTACCTACCCTCTTCCAGTCCTTGGGGGCCTGGCTTAGAATGAGGCCTTGATTCAATCACCTCCTACCCTCAACAGGGCAGTCTGACAGAGCAGGCAGGGCTGCTGCTACATGTGGCCAACCTCATCACCATTCTCTGCTTCCCAGCAGCTGTGGCCTTACTGGTCAAATCCATCACTCCAGGTGTGTTTCCATTCCCCCTGGCCTAGCCCTGGCTTAGCCTCCTGGCTTAGTTTGTCAGGGTATGTGGTAGACTGTGGCTGACCATGTCTCTTCTGCAGTGGGTTCCCTGCTGGCTCTGGTCGTGTACACCATCCTCTTCCTCAAGCTCTTCTCCTATCGGGATGTCAACCTGTGGTGCCGACAGCACAGGGACAAGGCCAAGACTGGTAAGGACTTCAGGGGCTGAGCTTGTCTCAAGGGCTGCCTGTACCCAGGCAGCACACCCCACTCCATCTTCTGCCCTGATTTGCTTTCAGTCACTTCAGGGAAGAAAGCCAGTGGGGACAGTGCCCAGGGCACTGTGAGCTACCCAAACAACCTGAACTACCGTGGTGAGCACCCAGGGAGTCTGAGGTCTAGGTGAGGTGGTGGGTGGGGGCAGTCACAATTTCTGCTGGTCCCAGCCTCTCCCTTACCTTCCAGATCTGTACTACTTCATTTTTGCCCCTACTTTGTGTTATGAACTCAACTTTCCCCGCTCTCCCCGAATCCGAAAACGCTTTTTGCTACGGCGGCTCCTTGAGATGGTGAGGTCTGGTGCTGGGGAGCCACCAGGGGAAGTCTGGTGGTGGCTGGGGTCTCAGTGGCTGCTCTCTGGATCTTTCCGCAGCTGTTCTTCACCCAGCTCCAAGTGGGCCTCATTCAGCAGGTAAGTGGGAGAGTATGTGGGGCGGCAGGTGGTAGGGCTCAGCGTGGCTGAAATTGACACAGTACCCTCCTTTGCAGTGGATGGTTCCCACCATCCAGAACTCCATGAAGCCCTTCAAGGTGAGCACCTCAAACTCTAGCTGGGTATGCAGGGTGTGTGGAGGAACATAGTGGCTGAGGCAGTCTGTCTCTGCAGGATATGGACTACTCACGCATTATTGAGCGTCTCCTGAAGCTTGCAGTGAGTGTTGGTGGTTGGGAGGTGGGTGGAATGTGAGAGTTCTGAGTGTTTTGCAACCTGGAGCCCCCTCCCTCCACAGGTCCCCAACCATCTCATCTGGCTCATCTTCTTCTACTGGCTTTTCCACTCCTGCATGAATGCTGTGGCAGAGCTCATGCAGTTTGGAGACCGGGAATTCTACCGGGACTGGTGGTGGGTGGCCTTGGGAGTGGCCCTGGGACCCCAGTGGGTCAGAGTACCCTTGCTTATCTTGTTGTCTCTTGACCCCCAGGAACTCTGAATCTGTCAACTACTTCTGGAAGAACTGGAACATCCCGGTGCACAAGTGGTTCTTTAGGTGGGTAGCTATATGCATGTGTGGGATGGGAATAAGGCATAGGGCTCTTCTCCGGGCTTTGTCCCATGGCTACTTCCTTTGCAGACACTTCTACAAGCCCCTGGTTCAACGGGGCAGCAGCAAATGGTTGGCTAGGATAGGCGTGTTCCTAGCCTCAGCCTTTTTCCATGAGGTCAGTGCTCTTTGGGGGTCCTTCATCACCTTGGGACAAGGGTGTGACCAATGGCTAAGACACTGATACCACTATTCCCTACAGTATGTGTTGAGCATCCCCCTGCGAATGTTCCGCCTCTGGGCCTTCACTGCAATGATGGCTCAGGTTAGTGAGCTGCCTTGCCAGCCTACTTTCTGCCTTCCTGTGCCAAGTCCCATTCCTGTAGTCACTGTGGCTGATGGACCTTATCCCCACTTGTCTGCAGGTTCCACTGGCCTGGATCACGGACCGCTTCTTCCATGGCAACTATGGCAATGCAGCTGTGTGGCTGACACTCATCATTGGGCAGCCAATGGCTGTGCTCATGTATGTCCATGACTATTATGTGCTCAACTATGAGCCCTCATAGCAGTGGCTTGAACTGTTCCTGAGAGTCCGCCTTCTCACTGTTCACAGCCAGAGCCAATGGTGTTCTGCTTAGGCCTGGAGTCCTTTAGGTGGCCTGATTGCCTGTACCCTTCTGCTCTGGGAGGCCTCTTTGCCCCTATGGGGCTCCCTCCTATTCCCATGAAATGTCAACAGCAATATCCTACTGATGGAAATAGTGTCAGGAGTTTGCTGACTAGGGATCAAGGATGTCAATAAAATGCTATCTAGTGACTTCCCTCAAGTTGCTGGGGGTAAAGGGGGTGGGTACAAAGGAAAACTCACAACCACTAGGGTCAGTGCTGGTCACTGGTCTAAGGCTTCCAGTTTAGGCTGTGACACCATGTACCTGGGTTCTACTGTCCCCTTCCATCCCAGTCAGTAGCTACTTTGGGAGTGAGTAACCTCCTGGGGTTTATGGGCAAGACTGCTTAGCTGCAGCAGCATAGAACACAACCATTGAGCATGGTAGCAGCCTACCATGCTAGGTAGTGTAATGGGGTAGGTCTAGCTGAAGTCATACTTCCTGTCCTTGCCTTGCTTATCATGCAGAGGGTTAGGGTTCTGTGGACCTCACTGGAGGATGAGGCTGCATGGCCAATCTAGATATACCCTGATATCCAGCCTGAGCTTGGGAAAGGATTCCCAGGCTTTCTGGAATGGGCCTCAGATACGCAGGCCAGAGACCAAGGAGTCTTTAGGGCTTCTCTTATGTGTCTTACAGCTCACATGGTATGTTCAGAGGTCATTTACCAGCAGTGAATTCTCACCAGGGTCCATGTTGGCCCGTCTCTAGTGCAGTGGTGGCAAACCTATGTGTGCCACAGCAGAATGTTATTCACTGAAAACTAAACAGCTCACCATGATTGCTCTAGGGGAACTTGGGTCATTCTCCTAGAGGTGAGGCTTTCCTTGTTATATATGGATTGCCTGGCATTAGACTGCCCTTTAATCTGCTCCCTGGGATGGGGGTAGGGTGCCCTGCAGAGAGATCATATTTGTCCTGTGCTCTCCAACTTTAGCTCTCCTGACAGGCAGTCCTAAGACTTTTGGGAGGCTGCGTTGTCCTTCAGCACCCCCTCCAAGTTGGGCAGAGGCTACTTTAGTGGCAGACAGAGGTAAGAGCCAGCCCAGGGCCTGTGCCTCTACTTTGTCTTGGTGGGCTTGTGGTAAAAACTGTGGGGTTGTATTAGGTCATAGTTCTCTGACCTATAGCAGTGTCCCAATAAGTGGGGGAGAGGACTGTGAAGGGTGGGTGGTGGCCCAAGGACTGTGCTGCCTCAGCAAACTGGCTCTTATCACTTCTCTGGCCATGGTAGCGATAGGGAATCAGGCTACCTAGGGGCTACCTTATCTGGGCTGGTCCTCCTCTTAGGGAGGCCTGCCGGCCCTGGGGTATAGACAGTGCCTCCCTGGTAGCAATTACCCTGGCCTGCTGAGGATAGTAGGTGAATTCCAGGGTGACCTGTTGGATGTCTGGTCTGCCTCTCCTACACAGTGTGGGATTTGTACCTCCTTCCACCCCTTAGCTGGCAGGGGCTGACCTGGGAGGTGGGCGTGTACCACTGTTCACTCAGGGAGCAGGAATAGACTGCCTCTGCCCCAGTGCTAGCCCAGTGTTTCACAGGTATAGGAGGGTTTCATTCTGTCAGAAAATGAGCAGGTAAGCCCACTTATGTCCCTCCCCACTTCTGGGTGGACACACCTCAGGAAAGGAGGTCCAGCTGACAGCCCACCCGCCATACCCTTCCCTGGCCCCTCAATAAAGAGCAGTGAGCAAAAACTGGCTCTAGGACATCTGCAGTGACCCCTCCCTTACACCTGAACCTCCCTCATCACCCTAGGGCAGGAAGAAACAGAAGGCCCCAGCACAGAGCTTGTCCTTTTATAGATTTGTCAGTCTTTGTCTGTCCGTCTGTCTTGTGTTTATATATTTTTCTGTGAAAGGGAAGGGGGGGCCTTCATGTAAAAAATTCAAAATACAATTCTATGAACAACCTGCAGGGCCAGTCCAAAGTGTGGCTGTGAAGCCCCAACCAAATCAGGACTCCCAGGCTGGGGCAAGGGCAGTGAGTGCAGCCCCAGGACCCTCACCAGACCTGAGGCACTGCCCAGCCCCAAGTCCCTCTGCTGTGCCCACTGGGGCTATGGAGGCTGACCCAGGGCACGCCAGGACTATATGCCTACACTGCAGTAGGGGGCAGGGCATGGGCCAGCCTGCCTTTTTCTGGGGTCTCTAGGAGACAGTGGGGTCCTTGGCTTTGGGGGCTTCAGAGCCTGTCAGTAGGGAGATTGTGGGGTCATCCGTGTAGTCATCCCCCTCAGAGAAGTAGGAGCCCTCCCCAAGCTCAAAGAGCACAGGCAGCTCGCTGTTCCCTGTGTCCACGGCATCTGGGTCCAGCAGGAACAGGGGCTGCGCCGTGTAGTGTACCAGCTGCTTTCCTGTGGGGCAGGGGTCAGGTGTGGGGTGGGCAGGAAGGAGGAGAAAAGGTGGGGAAGTGACACAGGGCTCGCTCACCTGAGTCGGGGGTGCTGTTCTCTGCCTCAAGAGGCCTGGGAGGCTCCTGGGGAGACAGGAGCTCCTGGATCTGTGGGTTGGAAAGGTACCATGAGGACTGCTGTGGGGCCCCTCTGTCCCCCGCCCCGCACCATCCACCTACGCACGCTGGCCAAGCTGCTGTCAAGGTCAGGCAGGCTCATGTCAGGCATGGTCACGGAGGGGCTGAACAGCTGTGGGAGGGAGGAGGGAAGTCAGGGCTGGCGGGTGGCTGGCTAGGGTAGGGCAGGCAGAGTGGGGCAGACTCACGTCCAGCAGGGCACTGGTGTCCACACTGAAACCGTGGCTGGTCAGCATGGTCTGCAGGTTGTCCAGGTTGGAGTCCATGGCATCCAGGTGGTCACTGAGCTCATTCCTGGCTCAAGGTGAGGGCAGGTAAGCCACTGGCCTAGGTCCCCCAATCTAGACATGTTCCTTTGGGGGAAGGGCTCCCCTTGGTGGTACCCCCAGGGGGGACCCTCTACACAGCCATCATGGCCTGGGGGTTGGGGTACTGTGTCTGTGTGTGTCCTTGGCAAAAACGGCTGGGCCAAGAAGGCAGCAGAGGACAAGTGGGTCAGGCCTAGAAATGGGAGCTGGACAGTTTCTCAGGCTTAGTCTTGCCATTGTACTTCAAGACGGCAAGGAGAGGAGACAGGATTGTGTTCAGTGTGGCTGGTCCCCTCCCCCCGTGACTCAGAAGTCCCTAGGCTCCTGGGCATAACTGGGCTATGGGGAAGGCAGCCAGGATGGCTCCACAGTGCCACAGGGTCCACCCACCCAGAGGGGAATCTCAGCAAACCACCCTAGATCCTGCCTGCAGTGGTGGCCAGGCTAGGTGGGAACATGTTCTGGTCACAGCACAAGCCTATATCCAGGGAAGTTGGTGAAGATACACAGCCTAAGAGGCTATCTGCTGGGCGCCCTCCACCAGGCAAGGTGAGTGTGCTATACCCCGGTCGGGACCTGGTCCGTGGCTGTAGGAGGGGCCCAAGCTCTGGCAGAGCCCTCCTCCCTCCCCATTGGGGGCAGCGCTAACCCTGGCTGGACTCGGCCATGCAGAAAGGAAGAAGAGGGGCAGGGGAAGAGGCGGGCGACCCCAGACATCTGTGGAGTGCGAGCCAAACTGCAAGATACAAAGACAAGAGCCCCCCCATTGCAGGCAGAGGCCGGGGGAGGGGTCTGTGCCCACTACCCTCGCTTACTCAGCCTGTGGGGCAGGGCCTGAGGGGTGGTCAACTGAGCCCTCACTCCCCATATCCTGCCCCAGTATGTGCAGCATGACAGATACCAGAACCCTGTGCTTTGTAGCAGGAAGGGTGATGGCAGCAGCAAGGTGGCCCAGAAGGGAGGGGCTCCTAGGAAAATGGGGCCTTCCCATGTACCCTTGGCTCCTGTAGAATGAGGGCTGTGGGGACTATTCATCTGGGTAGTACTCATTGCTCCCCCAGCCCCAAACCCTGAGGCTTGTATATGGGTGTGGGACTTGGGTGTGCACCACTCACCCTCAGCATGCTGTCCCAATAGTCCCTAGAGGTCCCGCCTTGCCCACTACCCTGTCCTAGTCCTCCAGAACATGTACAGAACAGTACTCACTTGTCCAGGCAGGCTACGCTGAGGCACTTCTCAGAGGCAGAAGGGGGCGTGGGTGAGGGACCGTGGCCTCTAGCTTCAGCGGAGACTACAGCTGTGGCTGAGGTGGCAGGGGCAGGCTCGCTCTCCCGCAGGATGGAGTCGATGAGGGCAGTCGGGGACAAGGGAGTGTCTACAGAGGACGGGTGCCCGGGACTGGCCTCCTCCACCCGGGGACTTCGAGGTGGGCTGGGGGGTTCCTCCTTGACATGCACCAAAGGGCTGCTGGACAGGGGCCTGGACACAGGGGGGATGTCAGGAGAAGCCCCAGCTGGCTCCACCACTCCCAACTTTGCCCTGGGCCCACTGAAGGTCAGGAGGACTGGTAACATGCCCCACCTCTCATCTATGCTCCTGCCTGAGGACGTCAGAGGGCTGGCAGGAGCTAGCTCTGTGATGTCGGAGATTATGGGTCCCGAACTGGTGACAGAGTCTGGGGCATAGAGGTTGGAGCCGCTGTAGGCCGCTGATGAAGCCTGGAATCAGAGGTAGTGGCCACATGTGGGTGTACCTGTGGCAGCACAGATCCACAGTGTCCCACACATCTGGTGGCTGTTCCATTTGGCTGGATGCGTACCGAGTAGGAGCCTGGGCCATGGACACGTTCCAGGGAGTACTGTCGGGCATACTTGGGCACAGAGTGTGCTGAACTGCTGTCACTCAACATCAGGGGGCTGTAGGGGAAGAGCAGGGTTAGCTGCCTACCAGATGCTATAGAAAGGACAAGGATACCCAGGCCTAGGTAGAGGGTACAAGGATTCCCAGAGCCTTACATTTTTCTCTTCACTCCCAGGATCCGGTTTGATTGCACTAGTGAGATCAGGAATTGAATGAGCTGCAGGGCAGAGAGGACACTGTCACTCTGGCCAAGTTGTGGAGGGACCCACCTGCCACCAGCTCTGCCTTACCTTGTTGACGACTTTCTGCTGCTGGGCGTGCTTTTGCCGCAGGCTGGCTACCTCCCGCCACAGGGCCTCATTCTCACTGTGATACATAGGGAGTCCATGGTGCCTTTTTCAGGAGCTTGGCAGGGCTCCACAGGCCTCCCCCAACCCCAGGGAGGTAAAAGACATAGAAGACAAGGACTGATGCTGGGCATCTCACTGGCACCAATACCCCTCCTCAGCTCTGCTGCGTTTCGAGAGGACCCAAATATACTATTGGTGGGATAGAAAGGCTGGGGGGTGGGGGAGGCAGAACTAGGGTAAGCCTTGCCTGGTGCCTTCAAGATCCTGGCACTAATGTCAGCTGGCCCTTCCAGGGCTTTCCTGGTGATGCTGCCCCAGCCTCAGCCACCTACTTCCAATGAGACTGAGGGACAGGTTCCACAGTAGGCCAGGCCCTTTGGGCCACAGTGACATATGGAGAAATCTTGTGCCTTCTGGCGAGCCCAAAGCCCCTCACCAGGGTTGGGCATGGCCCTTTGGGTAAGGATGAGTTACCTGAGCACTTTCAACTCCACCTATGTAAGCAGGGCCATGGTTCACTCCTGCTGTTCTGGTGGGCTATCTCTGCAAAGCCCACAAACCAACTGGGGTCTACACCCCAGGAAATGACCACACCTGTCACCCCTGGCCTTACTCTGACAACAAAACCAGTGGCTTCTGCTAGACCCTGGTGTGGGGAGTCTGAACTCCAGGGCTTTCTCTAACACATGGGGTCATGAGGACTTGCCACACTGAGGCCAAGGGCAGGGATCTCTCAGGACCGCAGTCATTGGGAAAACACTCTGGTTTATTACATATGGTCATGCCTGTTTCTCAATGCCACTCATGTACTAGGCTGCTGCCAAGGAATTACCAAGAAGCCCTGAGAGGGCCACAGGGAAGTCATGTAGTGGCCATACGGCTTCTAAAAAGAACCTGAACTTCTTTCTGCACCCAGGTCTCTATGGAAACATCTGAGAATGGTGATACCTTGGGCTAGCCAATTCTAGGTACTGGGGTCAGCCTCCTGACAGCCTTGGCCTTCATGGAGGGCCTAGAGAGCAGTCAGGGCATTCAGATCCCAGCTTGTCCATGAGTAAAGGAACCAGGCCAAGGCTGACCTTCCCAGGACAAGAGAATGGCTCAGCAGGGGGTGGGGAGTAAAGGCAGTGGGCACTCCCTAAGAATGTTATAGATTTAGACTGCCACAGAGGCCATAGAAAGTAGGGCTGGGAAAAGTTAAAAGCAGCTCTTTACAAGGGTGGGTAGGGTAGGCCTCCTTATCCCTCCCAAGCCATGGGACCTACTGCTTCATAGCTAGGAGCTTGGAGTCCATACACTCCTGCTTCCCCTTCATCAGCTGCACATCTGTCAAGAGCTTGGTGACACTGTCCTGGCGGATCTTTATGTCCTCACTCTTCAAGGTGGACACCTGGGTTGAGGGTAAGGAGCAAGAGTCTCTGAGGTGGCACTGGAGCATGGTGGCTCCCATGCTGCAGTGGCTCCCAGGGAGAGGGAGACCTGAAATGCTGCAGGAAGAGCCATGGGCCTGTCCGTGTGAAGGCTGGAGAGTGGTGTGTGCATGTGCATGTAGGATGTCAGAGAGGGATGGCTCAGGGCACACTGTAGATGCTGCTCCACACACAACCTGTAGGGAGTCCAAGGCTGGGGACTCACGCTTGTCACTTTCCTCTTGATGTTCTCCAGGAGCTGTTCCTGACCTCGCAGGAAGCATGGGTGCTGGAACTCAGTGTCATCCCTCTCTGGCTTGACCAGGCCACCCTGCTCAATGTGGACCACTTTTCGGAAGCCATCTGCATACACAGGAGAGGGCAGTTCTGCATGAGGCAGAGGCTAGCACCACACCTATCACGTCTGGGTGGTCTCCACCTCAGGGAGACCCCATCCCCATACAATTCCTCTATCCTACTCAAGTCCACCACTTCTGTGCTGCATCCCAGGCCTAGTCTCACTCCTTGTGTGAAGAAGAGTGGCTCCCCCATGGAGCTCCCAGTTTTATCCCCCATGACGCTCCCACTGCAGGAATGACATTCCACCCCAACCCCAAGGCAAGCCAGCCCAGAGCTTACCTCCTACCACAGGGTCAAGTAAACACAGGCCTTTGCTGTACCCCACCCCAAACTCACACATGTTGAGCTGCCGCACGAAGCTGGCCATGTTGTTGTGTTTGAAGTACTTGGGCAGCACTTCCTTGGCAAACTGGCCCTGGTCGAACACATGGAAGCTGTTCCCGCTCTGTTAGGAGACACATGGGAGCTACATGTAGTGGATAGTTGTCCTGGGACTGACATAGGTGGCACTTATCCCTGGACCCTGGTGGTTGAGCCCACATAGCCACAGACAAGTTGTCCTACCCTGTGGTTCCTGCATACCGTGACTACATTCATGAAAAGCCATTTCCCATCCTCTAAGGAACTGACATTTGGGCTATTCAGCAACTTTTCCCTGAGAACAGCTAAGACCCCAAACTGAGACAGTCAAGGAAATAGGACAAAATCTCTGACACTCTAGAAGAAGTCATACCCAGAAATGCAATCTCATTGTGCTGGCACAAAACAAGACTACAGACTGTTAAGCCCTACATGTACAGAACTTTCTGAACTCAGACATGTGGCAGGGGAAGGTGTCAATGGAAGGATAGGCAGGGCCAGATAGTGGGAAAGGACAGCAGTTCTGTGGTGGTACCTGAGCCCAGGAATCAATCAGTAAGGGACAACAGAGCTGGCATCTCTCTGTTGGCCATGAGAACTAAGATGAGGGGAGAATGGAGTCTTTTTCTTCTGGTACTGGGGATCGAACTCAGGACTTTGCACTCACAAGGCAGGCGTGGTACCACTGAGCTAAATTCCTGGTCCTATGATGTGGGAAGAAGAAACCAAACAACCTGGTAGTACTGGGTTAGCACTGGAGCTGTTTTCTAACACAGAAGCACAAAAATAAGCACAGGCACGCACAGCGCAGTGAATGAAAACAGCAGTGGAGGTCTTCAAAGCAGCAGGGAGAAAACTGGTAAGAAATGCTGTCAACTCTGCCAGATCTCTGAGAAAGAACCAAAATGGCAGCAGTGATGAGTCTGAGTCTTTCTGCATCTCTCAGCAGTGAACTGCATGGCAGTTCCTGGTCTCACTCTCCTCCTGTAGCCTTGAAAGCCAATGGCTATAGCTCTTTCAGGACCCATTATAGAGGAGTCTGAATATCAGTCAGCTCCCTGGAACGTTCTAAATGCGAAGCTGGCTGGCTGGCTTGCATTCATTCATTCGTTTTTTTGTTTTATTTTTTTTGAGACAGGGTCTCACTTTGTAGTTCAGGCTGGCCCTGAGCTCACTATGTAGCCCAGGCAAGCCTCGAACTCAGCAGTCCTCCTGACTCTGCCTCCCGAGTGCTGGGATTGCAGGCGTGAGCCACCATGCCCGGCACTGTGGTATGTGGTATTGATTGCTGGGGGTGTGAGTTACCACGCCCAGCATTGTATGTGGTTACTGGGGATCGAACCCAGGACCTTGGCGCCTGTGAGACAGGCACCGGAACCACTGAGCTAAATCTCCGGCCCATTCATTCGTTTTTTTGAGACAGAGTCTCACTCTAATTCAGGCTTTAAAATTTTTTGGTTGTCCTCTGTTATCATTTCAGCAGTCACAGTCTTTAAAAACTGCCTCTTGCCAGCATGATGATACATGCCTGTAATCATAATTGGGATAAAAATTTAAGGCCAGCCCAGGCAACATACTAAGTTCAAGGCCAGCCCAAACTACATAGGGAGACGCTGTCTCAAAAAAACCCTAATGAATAAATAAAAACTGCCTTTAGCCAGGTATAATGACACACATCTGTAACTCAGGAGGGTAAGGCAGAGGATAAAAAATTCCAGGCTCAAACTGGGACGTAGTGGTGGACACCTGTAATCCCAGCATTTAGGAGATTAGGGCAGAAGGATTGCCTCAAATTCAAGGCCAGCCTGAATTACAGGCTGAAACTCTGTCCAAAAAAAGAGAAAAGAATATATTTAGAAAAAATGCCCAATAACTTATCAAATCTTACAAAGAATATCCAAGAAGTGAGAGAAACTCCAAGTTGGAAAAATTAAAAGGAATTCATATCTTGACATCTTATATATTTTTTATTGAGACAGGGTCTAATTTTTGTAGTTCAGACTGGCTCTATACTCACTATGTAGCCCAGGCTAGCCTTGAACTCTTGGCAATCTTCTTGCCTTTGTCTCCTGAGTGCTAGGATTACAGGCCTGGGCCACCATGTCCCATAACCTTGACATTTTATAATGGAACTGCCAAACACAAAACCTAGAGAAATTTGTAGACAGCCAGGGCTTAGAGCAGTGATTGTGAACATTTTTACACCCTTGAGTTATAAACACTCCAGTGGGAAACGTGGTATAGATTCAACATCACTGGCCTAGACTATCAGCGGCCACAGACACAGAGGCCTGCTAAGAGGCAGTGGCCCACTAAGGGCAAAAACTGCCAGTCAGGAATCTGTATGTAGAAAAACTATCTTCTGATTCCACTTTCAAGTAGGCAATATGAGAAGTCTGCAGAGCACTTACTTTCCAGTAAAATACAGAGGTTATTAGACCACTTAAGAGTCTCTGGAAATTGTCCTAAAGTATCTAACAAATAAGACAAATTTACTTAGTGAAGCTCACTGCACTCCAGGAGAGCCAACACCTACTGTCCTAGTCACTGCAGCCCCAGGGTGGAGGCTGGGGTCAGATGAAGGCCCCCTTATCCCAGTTCCCTGCAAGGTATAGGGATACTTATCACTGGAAGGGGCAGATAGCCAGGCTGTTCAGCCAGGGCAACTGAGTGTGGTTTTGAAGGCAGGTCCTTCCCCAGTGCTGATACAAAACTGGGTTGCCATCATTCTCAAGTCAGCTAGCATGAAGCCTAGGATATCCTCCTGGGAGCATCAAGCCAAGGACAGTAACTACTGTCCAGCCTAGTGACTCCCTGGCTTGGCCTAAGGGTGCTGTGGGAAGTGGCTCAGCATGGTGTAACTGGACCAGGCATTTATGCTTGGGGTTTTTGGGGAATAACTCCTGTGTCGGGGGTCTGCACTTTATGGTGCTGCCCTGAATATACCAGAGGATCTGCTCTAACAAGGAGCTGCCCTGGGTTACTGCCAGAAAACATGTTCTGGCTCCGGGAAAATTCCCCTATACCTGTGCTGGGCCTGCTGACCATTGTCTCTCAAGTTAGCAATGTATTGTTTCTCTTCCAGTTCTACATGGGCTAGGACAGAGTTTCATAATGATGGATGTACTTATTCTTCTGGTCTCATTCTATTGAAAAGTTAAGCATTAATAGAAAGTAGTACAAGGAAATTAGTTAGGGAAAAGATTTAAGAAAATTGTAGTTTAACATTTTGAGAAATTGATTCCAGTCTTATGATCATCATGTTTATAGTTACCATTTGTTTCTGTTCTCGTTCCTAAGAAATGTACTGATCTCTTGATTACTTGCTTTTGTTTCTACCAACCAAACGATAAATGTATAAGATCATAGTAACCATTATTGACATCATGTTACCCTTCTAAATCAGTATAAATATAGCCTGATCAATAAACACGGCACCTGCTCGGTACTGACTGAGAGGTCCTCCCGATCCCATCTTTGTCTGTTTTTGTCTGTCTTGTGTTTTTCTTAATCCTCACCCCCCGACTCAGGCACTGTCCGATTGCTGGCAGGCCCCGGCAGGGTGCAGGAGTGCTCTGTTCCTCCTTAAAGAGTGTACTTCCTGTGGAACAGTGTGGGAGTGCTCACTCTCATCGCTCATATCAAGGTTTGATTGCTTGTAACCACAGCTCCAAATCGTAACAGACCAGACCCTATGCCAGTCTGCTTTGCTAACAGAGCCTAAGACTGAGCTGAAAGGGCCACTGCTCTACCAACAATCCCACTACAAAAACAGCAGCCCAACAACAAACCAAACATAATCTAAAACTTTATCAGGAGCCAGATTTTACTAGATACAACTGTTCAAATTATGTGTACTGTTAAAAAAAATAACAACAAAGCAAGACACAGGACAGAACAGAACAACAGAAGGGGGACTACTACCCTTAAGTCCTGTAACATACTAGCTGAAATGTGTGTCTTCAAAAAAACCACAAAATGTACACAAAAACAGGAAAATGTGATCACTGCACAGGAGGGCAGGAAGCAGAAGCTGCCTGTAAGAGGGTGGCATAAGACATCCTATTCAAAAAGGCATCAATTAAGTCTTGGTAAATATTTTCAGAGAACTAAAGAAAATCCTGTTTAAAAGGAACAAAAATAGTACCACCAAAAACAAATTTAATAAGAGGTAAAAGTCATAAGAGACCTAGTCTTGTTATGTGGTTCAGGTTGGTCTAGAACTCAATATGGAGCCCAGGCCTATACTCAATCTCTCGGTAATCCTGGCTCAGCTTCCTGAGTGCTTGGTATTACAGATGTGATCCACCTCGCCTGGTAATTAAAGAGGGCTCTAATGGAAAAAAATTTTTTTTTGAGATAGGATTTTGTTGTTCAGTCTGACCTCAAATTTGTAGCACTTCTCTTAACATCTCACCCTTTCAAGTGCTGGGATTACAGGCATGAACCACCATGCCTGGCTCTATTGGAAATTCATGTAGAAAAATCAACATGGGAACCTCGTTGGTAGCTTGATGGGAAGTGAACTGCAGAAAGAAAAATCAGGAGGCCTGAAAGTCTACTGAAAAAGAGCATGTAATTTAAACACCAGAAACAGAACAAAGAATGCAAGTATCAAAAGAAGGTAGGGAATCATTCCATCAGCATATATAACAGGACAAAGAGCCCTAGAAAAAAACACTAAAGACAATACACAGCTGCAGATTCAATCCACCACCTGTGGGTTAAAAAAATTTGCATCAGAACTAAGCATGCAGATACAGCTTTTTACATAGCATTTGTATTGTATTATGTACTATAAATCATTTAGAGATGATGAGAAGTTTATAGGAGGATGTACAGTAGCTATATGTAAATACTATGCTGTTTTTCTTCCCTGCTTTTGGACCCAGGGTTTCGGTTGTTACCATAAGTTACATCCCTAGTCCTTCTACAAATTTGGAGGCAGGGTCTAAATTATGTAGGATGAATCTGAACCTGCAAACCTGCTTGTCTTCCAGAGTGCTGGAATTATAGACAATTATAGGTGTCCACTGCTATACCCAGCTTACTATACCTTTTTTCTACAAAGCTTTTTTTTTTTTTTTTTGAGATATGGTATCACTTTGTAGTTCAGGCTGGCCCTGAACTCACTATGTAAACCAGGAAAGCCTTGAACTCAGCAATTCTCCTGCCTCTGCCTCCCGAGTGCTGGGATTACTGGTGTGAGACACCACACCTGGCACTGTGGTATGTGGTTACCAGGGATCGAACTCAGGACCTTGTCTTGCTAGGGAGGCATCGGAACCACTGAGCTAAATCTTTGGCCCTTTTACAAAGGATTTTTTTTTTTTTTTGAGACAGGTTCTCGCTTTGTAGTTCAGGCTGGCCCTGAGCTCACTATGTAGCCCAGGCAAGCCTGGAACTCAGCAATCCTCCTACCTCTGCCTCCCAAGTGCTGGGATTACAGGTATAAGCCATCATGCCCAGCACTGTGGTATGTGATATTGATGGCTGGTGGGCGTGAGTCACCACGCCCAGCATTGTATGTGGTTACTGGGATTGAACTCAAGACCTTGTGCTTGAGAGGCAGGTGCCAGAACCACTGAGCTAAATCTCTGGCCCTACAAAGGATTTTTAACTGAGCTGATTTTCTTATATTTTTGTAGAAGATATTGGGCTGTGGTTTGTTTGGACTATTATTGTCTAATTTTTTTTTTTTTTCAGAACCAGAGATCGAACTCTCGCCCTTGTGCTTCCAAGGTAGGTGCGGTACCACTTGAGCTAAATCACCAGCCCATTATTATTGTCTAATTTTTTTTTTTTTTTGAGACAGGGTCTCGCTTTGTAGTTCAGGCTGGCTCTGAGCTCACTATGTGGTCCAGGCAAGCCTCAACCTCAGCAATCCTCCTGTCTCTGCCTCCTGAGTGGTGGGATTACAGGTGTGAGCCACCATGCCTGGCACTGTGATATGTGGTATTGATTGCTGGTGGGCATGAGTCACCACACCCAGCATTGTATTGGTTACTGGGGATCGAACTCAGGACCTTACGCTTGCGAGGCAGGCTCTGGAACCACTGAGCCAAATCTCTGGCCCTATTATTGTCTAATTTTGATGTCAAGGTAATAATAATGGCTTCATAAAGTGATCAGTGAAATGCATCCCCCTTTGGTAATTTCTGGGAGGATTTTAGAGACTGGTTCTATTTAATTTTTTTTTTTTTTTTAGACAGGGTCTCGCTTTGCAGTTCAGGCTGGCCCTGAGCTCACTATGTAGCCCAGGCAAGCCTGGAAATCAGCAATCCTCCTGTCTCTGCCTCCCGAGTGCTGGGATTACAGGCATGAGCCACCACGCCCGGCTCTATTTAATTTTTTTTTTTTTTGCTTTTTGGAGACAGGGTCTCGCTTTGTAGTTCAGGCTGGCCCTGAGCTCACTATGGTGCCCAGGCAAGCCGCCACGAACTCAGCAATCCTCCCGTCTCTGCCTCCCAAGTGCTGGGATTACAGGCATGAGCCACCACGCCCAGCATTATATGTGGTTACCGGGGATCGAACTCAGGTCCTTGCGCTTGCAAGGCAGGTGCCGGAACCATTGAGCTAACCCTCTAGCCCTCTATTTAATTTTTAAAAGTTGGAATTTACCAGCAAACGCATTTGGGGCTGCACATTTCTCTTATGGAAGATTTACAACTGGGAATCCAACTATATTAGGTCTTTTCAGGTTGCTATTTCACCCTGGGTGAGACTAGTAGGCTTAAGATTTTCAAAGAGTTGAAGGAAATTTCATCCAAATTGCAAAATACACAGAACATTTTTGGGGGGTTCTTAAGTGGATATTTAGGCTATCCTTTTCTAAAACAGGCATTTAATGGAACAATTTTTTTCTTTTTTTCTTGAGACAGGGTTTCGCTTTGTAGTTCAGGCTGGCCCTGAGCTCACTATGCAGCCCAGGCAAACCTTGAACTCAGCAATCCTCCTGCCTCTGCATTCCTGAGTATTGGGATTACAAGTGTGAGCCCCTACTGGCACTGTGGTATGTGGTATTGATTGCTGGTGGGTGTAAGTCACCACGCCCAACATTGTATGTGGTTACCGGGATCAAACTCTGGGCCTTGCGCTTGCGAGGCAGGTGCTGGAACCACTGAGCTAAATCTTCAGCCCAATGAAACAATTTCTAAGCATTGTTTTAATGTCTGGAGATTTCCCTGAAATCAGGTGCTAATTCCTTTATAGTCAAAAAGCATTTTGGTTTGATTTTGATTCCTTTAAATCTGCTGAAGTTTATTTCATGGCCCGTGCACTGTGCACATGTCCTGTGGGTACTCAGAAGTCTGGAGGCCAAGCTGGTTGGTGTACTGTTCAAAACTTCTCTACCCTGAAATGCTCTCAATTGCAACTGATCACTGAGAGACAAATGTTGCCACTTAGGACTCTACCTGCAGATGTTTCCCTTTCAATCCTGACCATTTTTGTAGACTGATGCTTTGTTGTTAGATGGACATATTCAGGATTATTATTATCTCCTTAGTGTATTTACCCTTTATTATACTAAACCTCCTGTCTTAGTTACTTTTTTCATTGCTGAGACAAAATACTCCACATCCAAAGTTAAAAGGAGAAAGGTTTATTGTAGCTCACACTTTCCAGATTTCAGTTCATAGTTGCCTGGCTCCAAGGCAGGGTGGCATAGCAGAGAAGAAACAGTTCATGGCAAGCAGAATGCAGCAAAACAGTGAACTAGCTAAGCAGCAAGCAACAAGGATTGACAACAGCAGCCCTCTCTGTGTACTTCATATTCTATTAAGGATATATACCCTTAGGGTAGGCAGCATTCAAACCCAAGGTGGGCCTTCCCAGTGTCCACATCCAGAACTAGGCCAAACCAATCAGTGATCTAATTTGGTGATTGCACACCCTCGATCCCAGCATCACATACTCTTAGATCCAGTCACCTCTAACAAGCCCTACCTAAAACCACGTGATGTTTTGGGAGGCCATCTAGTTACAAGTCACAATAAACCCCCTCCTTTCTCTTTGTGGTAAAGGGGATAGAACTCAGATCCCCACTATGTTAAGCACCCACTGTCACTGAGTTACACTCTCAGCCCCAATATAATGCCCCTCCTTAAAAATGGTAAGTTACTTTGCTCTCAGGTCTACTTTGATATTAATACAGTCATTCTACCTTTCTTCTGGTTAGTATTTGGTTGTGCAGTAGTTCTCCCACCCATGGGGATATGGGACATCCAGTGATGTCTGAAAACACATATGCTATGCTTTTTCCTGTACATGTACACATAACTATCACAGTTTGATTTATAAATTAGTTACAGTAAGAGTTTAACAATAAAATAGAACTAGAATACAGTGTTAAAATGCAAATGTGGGGCCGGAGGGTTAGCTCAGTGGTTCTGGCGCCTGCCTCGCAAGCGCAAGGTCCTGAGTTCAATCCCCAGTTACCACATATAATGCTGGGTGTGGAGAGACGCCCACCAACAACACTGCATACCACAATTCCGGACGTGGTGGCTCACGCCTGTAATCCCAGCACTCGGGAGGCAGAGACAGGAGGATTGCTGAGTTCGCAGCCCCTTGCCTGGGCACCATAGTGAGCTCAGGGCCAGCCTGAACTACAAAGTGAGACCCTGTCTCAAAAAAAAAAAAAAAAAAAAAAAGCAAATGTGCTCTCTTAAATTATCTCATTGTGTTATACCTACCCTTCTTGCCAAGGTGGTGCGAGAGGATGCAGGGCCCATGTGACCAGATGGAGAGAAGTGAATGGTATGGGTGCTGTGCTACAGTGTGAGGTTAGTACACAGGGGTTACCGGAATATAAGTACCAGGGTACCACGACAGTTGGCTCATCTATCACTAGAGCCAACTACAATGTTCTCCAATAAAACCTTGCTTACAAAGCCCTACGTTGTACTTTCCACTTTATATGTGGCTATTTTATATATCACGTTTATACAGCACTGTGCATATTATGGTTTTAACCCATCTATCTTAAAAGAGAAGACTCTCTCTGCATGCTTTCAGACTTTTTAGTTTCTCATTTTCTGAAGTTTGGTTACAATGTATCCCTGTGCAATTTGCCTAAGTTGCAGTTTTTCAGTCATTATATCTTTATTTTTTCTTGCACTTTTCCACTCTTCTAGGGCACCGATAGCAAGATTTAAAACCTCTGGAACTGTTATACATGTCCATGAGGTTCATTTTGCTCTTTTGCAATCACATGGGGGCACTTTCTGTTGCTCTATTGCTGACCTGACCCAGTGTTGTGTATTTATTGGTTTTACTCCTTGTTAAGACTCTTTTCTTTGATGGTGGTACTGGGGATTAAACAAAGAGTTTTACCATTGAGCTACATCCCCAGTCCCCAATCCTTTTCTAAAAAATTCTGAAGCTGGTCATGGGGGCATACACCATAATCCTAACAGCTTCAGAATTTATTTATTTATTTATTTATTTATTTTTTGAGACAGGGTCTCGCTTTGTAGTTCAGGCTGGCCCTGAGCTCACTATGGAGCCCAGGCAACTCGCCGCGAACTCAGCAATCCTCTAGTCTCTGCCTCCCGAGTGCTGGGATGACAGGCGTGAGCCACCACGCCCAGCATTATATGTGGTTACCGGGGATCAAACTCAGGACCTTGCGCTTGCGAGGCAGGCTCCAGAACCATTGAGCTAACCCTCCGGCCCTTCAGAATTTATTTTAATATCCTTGTTGGTCATCCAGTCAAACTTGAGTTTATTACTATGAACTCTCCCCTTCCTGTGCAAGTCACATTTTCTTGCCTATTGACATACCCAGTTTGAATGGGTCTAGGAAATGGGTACTTTATGTTGTGTGTCTGGATTCTGTCAGTCCTCCTTTCTGAAGTGTTGTAGTCAAGAGCAGTTTCACTTAGTACAGGTTGGTCCCATCACTTTCGGGCTTTTTTCAAAGCCTGTTCACATGGCCATTTAGAGTATCCTTCACTCTGGGCTTTTAGCACCTCATCCAAACTATGCTCCTCTTAGGTCTCTAATGAACTCTCTCTGTGTTTATGCACAGTGGCTTTTCCACTCTGGCCAGTGAGAATGCAAATAATTGGTGGTCTTATGTGAGCCTGAATTGGTCCTTTATTAGTTCCTCACCATCTCTGGTAAAGACCCACAGCCTTTGAAAGGAAATCAACATTCACCCAAGACTCCAGAGAGCTCACTTGCAGATTGCAGAAGTCTTTTCTTGGCTGAATTTCTTCCTCTTTTGTGCGATGCACCACAAATTCTAGTTTCCCCACAGCGTGGGCTGTTAGGTTCTCTCTTTCTCCACTTGACTTTGAAATTACGTCTGTACAGAGCACAAACAATTGCATAGTTCACCCTATCTTAATCTGTCTTCTAATACTTTAGCTTTGTTTACTCCTTCCCTTTTTTTTCAAATGGTACTAGAGATTGAACCCAAGACTTTCACACTGAGCTACTTTACTTTTCCTTTTGAGACACTCTTGTAAAGTTACTAAGTTGCCCATGCTGGGCTTGAACTTTCATTCTCCTGCCTCAGAGTGCTAAGGTGTGACACTACAGTACAGATGGCAGTTCTCTGGTTTCTCATGCTGTAAATGGTAAATCCAAGTGTACTATGTCAACCAAGCCTTATCTTAAGGGTTATTATGGTTTAGAGGGCTGGCTAGTGAATCACAGAGAATCCATGTCTTACATCCTTGCCTCAGTGGTTCAAGGAGCCCCTTTGTTGGCCAAAGGCAATTCCAGGTTATAGTTATATTGGGATATAATGAAAACCTGTCCCTGGAATTGTGGAAGGACCTGACAATAAGGCTCTCCAGCTACTGGTGGTTAGCAATGCTCTTCTAACCTGACATAGCTGTCAGTGAATGCCAAGTCTTATAGTACATTTGGAGTTGTGGCCTTATTTTCCATAGTGTTGTGGACACCCTAAAATGCATACAAAATGCAGCATGTATATACTTTTAGATAGAGTACATCTATGAATTTGCATACTTTCTCAAATGCTCCACAATCTGAGGTTAGTAGCCACTATATTTCATGTGGTGAAGTGGCTATGTGGTTCAACCCTCATATCCCCCTGGAGACTGAATCTAAGGGTCTTACAAATGTTGGCAACCACTACATCCTCCCTCTCCACCCCGCCACCAGTACCAGGGATCAAACTCGGAATCTTGCACTTGGGAGGCAGGCATGGCACCACTAAACTAAATTCCTAGTATATCCTAGCCCTTTTAACATTTTAACCTGAGTCATGGTCTTATTTTGTTGCCCAGGCTTCTAATTTTGCTGTCTTTATCTTCTCCAGTAACTGGGATTACAGGTGTGTACCACCTTGTCCAGCTCTCCTTTGCTATGCATTATCTGCCCAGCAAGGTGCCCTCTGTTTTAGTTTCCCCCGTCCAAGGATGAGGCTTGTGATGTGCATTGGTTTCCTGGGTTTGGCTGCCTAATCAGTCTGTGGGTACCAGCAAGTAGGACTTTAGAAGGAATAAGAGTCTGAGCAGGAGGCTGGAACTGCATCCAGTGAACTGGGGAGCCATTGCTGGTCCAGTTCTGGGGCCACTATCACACATTTGCCAGTCTTAGTTTTGTCTTTCATTGACAGTTTTTACGACTTCCCTAAATACTTTTCTTGCTTCTTCTTAGGATAGCTTTAGTTCAGTGCCCCTCCACCCCAATCACCACACAATGAAACTTTCAGGCCCAATGAACACACTTAGCTTAGTCAACTCTACCACCAATAGGCCAACAGAAGGGGAGACTGGCAGCATTTGCCTGTACTACCAGATACCAGCAAATATTTAGGGGCCAAGCCCCTCTCTTACACATCCTGTGAGGCCAGCACCCTCCTCCTGTCATACCTTATGGAAAACCCTGAAGCCAGAGGCAGGTTCTAGCCCAGGCCCCTATACTTGACTAGAGCTACCTGCTTCTTCCTGGGTAGGTACTGTAACCCTGCTGGGCTTCTCGCACAGAGCCAATTCCTCCAAAAATGAGTGGCTCCCAGGGGTGGGCTGTTTTTCTTGGTACCACAATAAGGAGCTATAATCAAGTGATATAAGGTGGTTCATCCCTGTAACCCCACCTACTTGTGAGGCTGAGGCAGAAGAATCATGAGTCTAAGTCCAGCTTCGGCTACTTAGCAAAACTCTGACCCAAAATAAAATAAAAAGGGATAGGGATATAGTTGAGTGGCAGAGTCAGAGTGCTTGCTGAGCATGAATGAGGCTCTGACTTCAACCACCACTGTTGCAAAAGAAAAAAATCCAAAACGTTCTATAGGCCAACTGTCTCATTGCTCCAGGGGCAGCTGGGGTCTAATGAAGAAGTAGGAAAGTAGGGGTTTCCTTCTGCCTTCTGCTCAGGAAATGTGGCAAAAACAGGCAGTGAACGACAACTGAATTACTATGGAACTTTGGTCTTTCCATGATCTTTTTTTTTTTCTTGCGGTACTGGGGATTGAACTTGGGCCCCTGTGCGTCCAAAGTTGGCATGATACCACTTGAGCTAAATCCCCAGCCCTCCATTATCTTTTTAAACAGTATTTATTTATTCATTCATTCATTTAGTTAAGTTAGTTTTGAGACAGGGTCTCACTTTGTAGTTCATGCTGGCCCTGAACTCACTATGTAGCCCAGGTAATCCTTGAACTCAGCAATTTTTCTGTCTCTGCCTCCTGAGTGCTGGGATTATGGGTGTGAGTCACCATGCCCAGCAAAAATTTTTTTTTTGAGCTAGGGTTTTGCTGTGTAGTTCAGACTGGCCTCGAACTCAAAGAAATTTTCTTGCCTCAGCCTCCCACATGCTGTGATTACATGTGTGTGGCATCATGTCCAGCTTTTTCTTTCCATTTTCTAGATCTTACTTTATTAAATCTTGAGAAGCTTTCGTTTTCTTCTGCTTTGAAATGGGTATCTTACTATAGTTCCCAGACCATCTTGAACTCATGGACTCGAAACCCTCCCACCCTAGCCTCCCAAGTGCTGGAATAGGTGCACACTACTACATCCAGCTTAGACTGTTTACTATCTATAAAATAGAAATTATGCCACCTAACTGAATAGTTGTGGTTAGAAAAGAACAAAGCATAAGACACTTAACTTACCTGTAACATACAGACAGTAAATAAGGACTATTTGCTGGTCATTACTGAAGGCCCTGGAGCTCCCAGACCGTACAACACATGTCACAACACTCTGCTGGGGTGTATGATCTCTAGCATTTCAGGACTGCTGCCAGCGATCCAAGGGCAGTGTCAGGAGGCCTGTCAATTCCTGTTAGCTGTCTGAGAATGAGCTCATCCGGCTGTCAGGGCTGGGAGAGCAGGAGTGGCCTTGTTTGTCCAGAAGTTCTATACACCACCTGTGGGTGAGAGCTCTGGTTCTAAAATCCTCATGTGATCTCACCAGAAATATCTGAGTGGATGGATGCCCTGCCCTAGCTTAGTGCAGAGCCAGCTCTGCCTTGATCGCTTAACAGAGACCCTCTGTGGCAGCTGGGCACAGTGCCTTGACAACCAGTACCCTCCTCATTCTCAGGGATTCCTTGACCTCAACCTGTAGTGTCATTTTGGTTCAGAAGAAGACAATTACATCATTAAACTGGACTAGGGAAGGGCCAGAGGAATGCCAGCCAAAAATTAAAGAGGTCCTGATTATCACTGTCATCTAAAGGGTACGGTGGCTTAAAAACGTGCCTCCTTAGCCGGGCGTGGTGGCTCATGCCTGTCATCCCAGCACTCGGGAGGCAGAGACAGAAGGATTGCTGATTTCGAGGCTTGCCTGGGCTACATAGTGAGCTCAGGGCCAGCCTGAACTGCAAAGCGAGACCCTGTCTCAAAAAAAAAAAAAAAAAGTGCCTCCTTAAATTTAGGTTCCTCCCAGTGGCCTGGTCCCAATCATAAGGACTTGGTCTATCACTGGCTCATCTTCACCCGCAGAGCCAACTGCTCCAGCATTCTTCTTACATAAGTATGTGTGGCCTTGCACCTTGCTCGCAGGCTCCTTGGGCAGCTCTTGGGGCACCACAGGTGGGGCACTGCTGTTGGCCCTATACGGAAAGGGAGGCATAGGATTGGGTTTGGCTACTTTTAGAAGATCCACCAGGCAGAGTGAATAAACTTGAAAACATCTTTCAATTATGAAGCACAAATTCACTTTTCTTTTGGTGTTGGTGGTACCGGGGATCGAACTCAGGCCCTTGTGTTTCTAAGGTAGGTGTGGTACCACTTGAGCTAAATCCCTGGCCCCTACAAATTCACTTTTTAAGAACTACAAGAAAAATTTAAATTGAAAAATCACCTGCACTCTAACCTATGAGAGATAACCAAGATTACTTTTCATGCTTCTTTTCAATCTTTCTGAAGATTAAATAAGTTGACTTTATACAGAATTGGGATCTTGTGCTCATTTCGGGAACACATATACTAAAATCAGAATTGAGAATAGTGGCACACACCTGTAATCCCAGCACTTGGGGAAACTGAGACAGGAGATAGCATTCAGTTCCAAGCCAGCCTGGGGTACACAGTGAGTTCAAGGTCAGCCTGAACTACATAGCAAGACACTGTATTAAGAAAACCAAACCAAACCAAAAAACTATCCCCTGCATTGAGATTCACTATACATGGGATCTGAGCCTAACTTATTCATTTATCTGGACATTTCTTCTTGTATAAAATACACTGAAGGTGCTATGACTTTTTAGATAAATGCCCTGTCCAGCAAGGGCCTAATTTGGTGAACTGAGGGGATGTTACATAAAGGAAAGAAAGACAAGGCTGAAAGGTGGCTTTGAATCCAGGGACACATTTGGGACAAAGTGTTGAGAAGCCCTCTCAGAAAGGGCCATCCAGGGCAGAGATTTGCTTGGTGGTTCCAGTGCCTGCCTAGCAAGCACAAGGTCCTGAGTTCACACCCACCAGCAATCAGTACCACATACCACAGTGCCAGGAGTGGTGGCTCAGGCTTGTAATCCCAGCACTTGGGAGGCAGAGGCAGGAGGATTGCTGAGTTCAAGCTTCACCTGGGCTACACAGGGAGTTCTGGGCCAGCCTGAACTACAAAGTAAGACCCTGTCTCAAAAAAAAACAAAACAAAAAACAGGTCACCCATACCTAAACTCATATGCTTGTGTGGACTCTAACCTAGTGGTTACCAAATTTCCTCCTCCTCCTCAGGGCAGATATAATTGGACTGTTCTCTAGGATCTGAATGGATCTCTTGAGGCCCTTCCTGTTTGGGTTACCAACATGTAACTGAATAAGGCTGCAGTGTACCACATAAACTTTTCAAGCAGTGACCTATTATGCACCCCAATACCAAGGATAACACATTTAAGAGTGTAGACTCCAGAGCCAAAAGTTTAGCTCAGTGGTTCCAGCGCCTGCCTTGCAAGTGCAAGGTCCTGAGTTCAATCCCCAGTAACCACATACAATGCTGGGTGTGGTGACTCACGCCCACCAACAATCAATACCACATACCACAGTGCCAGGCATGGTGGCTCATGCCTGTAATCCCTAGCACTTGGGAGGCAGAGCCAGGAGGATTGCTGAGGTTGGGCTTGCCTGGGCTACATAGTGAGCTCAGGACCAGCCTGAACTACCAAGCGAGGTCCCTGTCTCAAACAAACAAAAAAAAGAGTGTAGACTCCAAAGTTTCCAAGGCCTCTGAGGACTGGGTCATGGAGAGTGAATCTGCAGGGAGATCCAGGCTCAGATTCTGCTGACAAGAGGCTACAGGATTGGTGTGGGTGCATTCAAGAGTGGGGGATGGGAGATCATTTCCTTTCTCTGAGTCAGGGAGTGAGCTCCATGGAACTTTATGGGCCCATGCCCAGCCTGGACAATGGTTTCCTTCCAGTTGTTGGCAAGAGCTTGGTTTCTATAGTCATCACCATGCCAGTCTCTAATCCTGTGTTCTGCACCAACTACAGACACAACCACAGCTGCTTTGTACAGACCACGTAGGAACAAATGCTTGAGTTCAGTCAGCTCTCTGTCCCTTTTGTTGGGAAATACATCAACATGGCCACAGGCTTTGTACACTGTAGATGGAAGCCGGGCACAGGTCTAAAAAGATGCCCTTCCCACTCAAAGGCCTTTCCCATAATACCCTGTGGGTCCTGGAAGCATGTACACTGGTGAGTTATCTCCAGACCTCACAATCTATAAGCAAAAACAGCAGGCCGATTACAGAAAGGATGGATCTTCCTAGTAGGATTATGCTCAGAATATTTCAGAGGATTTCTAGTGCTTCTCCTCCACTGAGTGAGGGTCATTCATTATTCCTATGTGCTACAGTGAACAAGGAAGAGGTGGAAGAGCAATGGAAGACAGAAAAGTAGAGTCATTTTCTCTGGCTAGGAAATTTTGAGCAAATTGAAGATGACCTTTGGGAAAAGACACTGCTACTTTTTCCATCTGGGGGGGCGAAGAAGGCTGACACAGGAGGTACCAGCAGAATAAACACAAGCTTTCCATCAAAGGCGAAGTTTCAGGGCTTCTAATCCTCTTTTTATTCCCAAACATTTTCAAGGCAGTGAAGAGGTTCAGTAAACAGACAACTGAGGTAGAGGGCTTGGCCTCCTTCAGCCTTTTCTTCATTCCTGAACTCTTAAGGGACTGATGTATGGAAGGGGCTGCTCGGAGAGACTGAAAAGCCTCAAGTTTTGGGGCGAAGCAGGTTTGGTACCATCATCTGTCACAAAAAGCTTTCTCTGGATCAGCGATCTGCCAGTCTTGGGCTTTGGCCCTCACTGGGCAAGACGTCATAGCCAGGACATTGGTCTCCAGCTCCAGGCACAAACCTGGAGCCACCTCCCTAAGCCTCAAAAACTGGACAATAACTCCATTAAAATGGACATATCCTGCCAAGTCTAAGAACACTTATGGATCACGAATTTCAAGCTCTACTTCACTTTTTGTGATACTAGAGTCTGCCTCGTACCCACTCCGCTATCTGGCAACTGAAGAAAAACCGGTTGCCACCCCAATAGACCGAGGCGAAGCAGTTAAGGCGTCAGACAGTCTGGGAACAGCTCGAATTTCTCATCTTTCTGGAGCTCCCACTTCCCTTCTGCCCACTAGACACACCCTCCCACTCCCGAAGGCCTACATTCTCCTAGGGACGGGTGCCGATAAGTCGGCAGGGCACACGGCCCCCCAAAGACCAAAGAATTTGAAACCTCATCCTGCGCTTCTCGACAGATTTGGTCCGCACGGCCCTGGGGACGAGGCGGTTTTCCTCGGGGACAACTACGATCTCTCTCTCTCTCTCTCGGGATGAGAAGGGCCGGCCCGGCAGGCCGCTGCTTCCCGCAGCCACAGGCCTCTCCCGGAGGCCTCCCCGGCCTGCGCCCTAACTCCTGTGCAGCCCGGCCTGTGGCGGCCCTTACCGGGCTCCAGCAGATGAGCGCGTCGGTGTCCGGATCGCTCACGAGAGTCCACAGCTTGGTCAGGAAGGCTGGGACGTTACTAGGCCCCGCCGCGCCGGCGCCCAAAGGCAGATCCATCTCCGGCGAGAGGGCAGAGGGAATGGCCGCGAGGAGGGGCCGAAAACCCGGCTAGTGCGGCTGCCGCGTCTGCGGCCCGCGTCGCGCCGCCGCCCGTTGCGCACACACGAAACCTGGGCCTCGCATGGCCGCCGCCATCTTGCGACGGGCGCGATCCCGTCGGCGCCCCGCCCGCTCTGGATAGCTGGCGCAGGGGTCCGGCCCACGCCTTCGCCGTCCTCGCTCCCCTGTGGGCCACTCCGCCGTGCGCCTGCGCAACTCTGCCCCGCCCCCTCACCTCACCAATCAGAGCCTGGATGGGCAGGGCTGAGATGGGCGGAGCGAAGCCGCGGATATTAGCGGCGCGCTCCCTGCCGGAAGTGGCCGTCAGTCGGGGGCCGGTGCTGCATAGTATGGCGGGGGAGTGGGTGGCTGGTCTTGTGGCGCCTGTGCGGGGCAGTCAGCCAACAAAGCGGCGTCGGGAGTTTGCAGCCAACCCCGAGCGTGAGCCAGAACCAGAAGAGGTGACTGTGGGCAGTGGGGCATCCCGGCCGCGATTCTAGCGAGCACGTGGCTGAAGGCTGGGTCGGGAGGCCTGCGGGGTGGAGAGCGCGGCGCTAGGTGTTCTGGGAGTCAGGCCCCCTTGGTCTTGTCGGATGTCTTGGGAGGCAGGCATTTTAGCTAGTTGTGCGTGGTGTCCTGGAAGCGCAGCCTCCCTGGGCTCCCGGGCCGGGACTGTGGCTTGAAGAACCGCGTCAGGGGAGGGCAGAGAGCCGGCAGGGTTCCAGCCTGCGTAGTCTGTTAAATGATGGCCCCATGCGCCTATCCCTTATTAGTGCTAGAGTGCCCGTGTGTTAGGTATGTATAGAAATGCAAGCAGCATACGTATATGGATTCCTGAAAAGACCCAAACCCGTAGTGGTTGTGACAGATTTTTGTCTCTCTCTTGCTGACCTGCTGGCTGGGCTTGGTTGGGGCTTCATCACATCAGGGTGACACACTGCCCAGCCTCTCACAGCCCACCTCTTAGCTAGCTCTTCTGAGCTTTCCCTTTGTTTTGTGAAATGTAATCGCTTCTCGGCCTTTTGGCTAAGATCAAGTGTTTTGTGAAATGTAGCTAAACTACTTCCCAGTGCTTGTTGGTAGCCTGTGAACCAGTAAGCTGTTATATCTGGGTACTGGTCCTTTCAAGTAAGTTGTTTGTGCACCAACCATTCCCACCATTTTTACTTGCTATTTAAAGGGCTTGCTAGCTGAATATAGGAGATACACCATGAGTGAGTGTATGTGAGTCTCTTTTATGGAAACTCAAGTGAGTGCTTTGGATTAGTGGGTTTTACAGGTCATCTAGTAAGGTGAAACAGTGAAACTAAGAATTCTGCCCTTATATGCTTCCTCCAGGTCTTAAGTTGTACTACTTTTCAGAAGCCACTACTTTTCAGAAGCCAGGGATAGGACCTATCCACAGTGGTTTGGGTGTCATGTAGAATTAGGCCTGAAGTGATCTCTAGTCAGCAGCGTTCTGTACAGAGAAAGTGATAGCTCTTCTCCTAGAAGAGAACAGATGGATTTAGCTTGTTTACAGTTTGCATTGTCACTGCTTTTCAGCCAACGTCCCAGTTTTCCTCATAACTGTGGGGTACAGTCTCCTTGGATAAGGAAGCATTGACTTCAGGTAGTAAAAGCCCTTCAGAGATTTTGGTTCTCTCAGGATCCCTAGCCCCTTCTCTAGATAGTGAATGTTCTTCTACCTCTGGGAGTCTTAAGTGCTAGGGGGGAGCGTGGAGCTCTTCCATCAGTAGAAAAAAGTTGGGTTTGGCAGTGCAGTGAGAGATGAGCTTTGAGAAGGAGGTGTTGTCTTTGAAAATTCACTCTTTTGTGAGACATTAGGATTTAAAATGTTCTGAGAGTAGGTGGCTTTGCCATCACCAGAAGCAGAAGATAGACTGGACAAGTGGCCCTAGTGGAGGTGAAGGCTTTTTCATTAGAGGCAGGTTGCACAGTGTACCTTCCACAGTGGGCATGGTACCTGCCTGGGCAAGCCTACAGGTTGGCAGTTATCAACTCCGTGCTTCCTTGCAGCCCCTTCTCTGTGACCCGACTTCCAGCCATGGGGATGGTGATTCCAGCCTCTCTGACAGTGAGGAAAGTGTGTTCTCAGGCCTGGAAGATTCTGGCAGTGATAGTAGTGAAGATAAAGATGACAACGAGGGAGAGGATGAAATCAGTTGCGACAAGGGCCACAGCAGGACAGGGGAGACCTCTGAGGGGCAGGCACAGGTGAGTGATGAAGATACTCCTCTGATTCCTTTGTGGACGACAGCATCCAAGAAGAAGCATTTGCTGGACCATGACATTATGAGGGCTATAAATACACTGTCTTTTCCATGGTTCTCTTGGGGAGCCTTGATTCTTGTCCCTTTGTTGTTGTACCTGAGGGTACTTTTAGGTTCCAGGCCACTTTTTTTGTTTTTTTTCAGGCCGCTGATTTTTTTTTTTTTTTTTTTTTTTGAGACAGGGTCTCGCTTTGTAGTTCAGGCTGGCCCTGAGCTCACTATGTAGCCTAGGCCAGCCTTGAATTCAGCAATATTCCTGCCTTTGCCTCCCAAGTGCTGGGATTATAGGCATGAGCCACCACCCCTGGCATTGTGGTATGTGGTACTGATTGCTGGTGGCAGGACTTATGGTACGTGGTTACCAGGGATCACACTCAGGACCTTGTGCTTGCTAGGCAGGCATTGGAACCACTGAGCTAAATCTCTGGCTCAGACCACTGGTTTTTTTGCTCTTGTGTGTGCCATTCCTGAGAACTCTGAAAATCTCATTCAAGCTCTAATTTTAACACTCAGCACAGAATGGAAATGTCATGTTAACTGTTCTTTGATTATGATTTGTAAGCTTATGGGCAACTATCCCCTCACTTTTTTTATGATGTTTTCAAAGCTACTGACCTTTCTTGAAAAAGATTTGGCTATTGCATCAGTGCTATTCAATAAAGCATGGGAGATTCCATTCAGTGCCCTTCCTGTGAATACCTAAGCAGTTAATAGTTTAATGAGTATCTTTCTGGGCTTTTTTCCCATTCAAAAATTTATGCTCCATACATATAAGTATTTAACATTTTCTTTTTATATAAAATATTTGAAGTAACCTGTACAAGTATTTCAGAGGTAGAAGAGGATATTGGGAAAGTACTATCTTCTCTTAGGCATTGTTGTGTCTGTGGGGACTCTGGTGCCAACGGAGTTCTTGGTCTGACCTTCTAGAAGCAGTGCTTAGCTGCTCTGAGCTACTGAGTCTATCACCACCCTGTACCTGGGTCTTACTGAATGTCTATACTACTGTATGGCAATCTTCTTTTCCCCAGAGGTTGTCCTGTCCCTCTGCCTTGGGGGTATCATTTGCTACTGTAGGCTAGGAGTAGCCAATAGCCACTTTGGTGGGCTTGGAGTCCCAGGATCAGACCAGGTGACAATTCAGGGGAGGGCCCAATCTCAGAGTTCCACAGCTTTGTGGCCTGGCCTGCTAGGTGCTAGTATCTTTTCTGTGCCCTGGCTTAGGGATGTACTTGGGCCCTGTTGGAACATTTTCAGGGCTGATCCTCATTAATGGACTTGAATTCTTTTAGTCCTCATTTTTAGACTTTGAATTTTGGTGGAGTGAATAGAAAAGGTAGGAGTGCTGTCCACTCCGTCTTAGTGAAAATCTCATTCCACCAAAGCCATCCATGTACTTCCACTTGGCTGAGCTGTTTTCCACTTCCTGTCCCTTTGCCTCTTTCTGTATGCTGTGAGTTCTTTTTCCTTGTACAGCCCTGCTAGAGGCTCAACCTGGCAGTGGGCCAGCACTGCCAATGGAGTGTTTTTGGCTTCCTGTGAGCATCCTAGGTGCCCCTTGTGGTGTTAGTCTGCATTGGTGCCTCTGCCTGGACCTGTCTGCCATGCCGGAGGGTGCTCCCACCCGTAACCTTCCTACCATGTCAGGAGGGTTCCACTGGGTTGGGATATGCTCAGGAGTTTTAGATTGC
>PVIC010006135.1:0-55260 GCA_004025085.1 Thryonomys swinderianus | reverse complement strand
ATAGAGTTGGGAAATAGGCAGATAGACTTTGTGGAAAAGAGAAGTAGTGGAGAGAGGGGGAGAGCTGTAGTAGAGAGGGGAAAGGAAGTAAAATTATAAAAACCCAAAATGTGTATGTACCAATCCCCAAGATGTGTATAACTATTATGTATCACAAACATATACCAATAGAATGCAGCCACATAAAGACCACATATGCTGATAGGAAAAGGGAGATAAAATGATATGTCTAATGAATAAGATTCTTAACATTTTCAGTTCTCCTTCTTTTCTCTCTGCACTAGCTGTCTTGATACATGACTTGCCATATTTAACAATTACCATTTGGAAAAATTTTTGAATTTGCCATGATTTCTTTTAAACTTTGAACAGGTGCCTTACTTAAAAATGTAAGATAATTGATAAAAAAATACATCAGTTTAGAGGTGAGTGACACTAAACAAACTACCAAGGAGGAACACACCCTTCAAATCATCCACTGAGATACTTTTGACTTTCTAACTTGAGAGCAGTATAGATAGTTTATCCATTCAGAAAGTAATGGAGACTTGGCTACACTTAAAAACATTCATGAATAAAAGAGTAGCCACATATGTGTGTCAGTAAGTAGAGTCTGTGGAGGACAGTGCATTTAGTCTCGATATTATCAGACAAAAAATTTATCTAAAATAGAGAACTAGATTTCATTCACTGCCACTGTCCTCAATATGACTGAGCAGTCAGTTGGTAGGCACTGAATGAAAACAGAAAAGATAGAGAGACAGAAAAAAAAATCCTCAAACTTATACTTCCAGAAATGCTAGATATATATTTTTCCATGTACTGCACTTTCTTTTGTATTATAAATGCTACCAATAGCACTTCACTTTTCAAGAAGTAGTGTTTTATGAATATTAATCTCCTTCATGTGGGTTAGGGTTTGTAAACCCACATCCATGATCCTGCAAAAATATCAATAAAGCACCAAGTTACTGCAAACTGGGTCACTACAGAATTTTAGGAATATGTGGTAGAGAGGAGAAAAGTTTTGAAAAAGAAGAAATAAGATTGCAAGGATAGAAGTATTGACACCACATACCTTTAAAGTGAGAGAAGATAATTCAAAAGAGTAGAATTTGTCAAAGTTGGTACAAATTAGTATTTTCTCCCACTTTTGTCCATTTAAGTAAATTACCAAGATAGATGAAAGATAGGGTATTAGGGTTTTTAAATTGTTTCTGTTTTAAACTAATGAATTTTTCTATTTTAAGTATTCTATAGGTTGTCAAATTAATTAGCAAGCATATGTTGGACATCTCAAAACAGAAACCACTTCCTTACAAAAGTCAGTTATTTCTCATTTCAAAGCTTTAAAGAAAAAAGTGTTCAACTAATTCATCACTCTTCACTGCTGTGGCTTTTAGATCAAACTTTACGCTAGACAAACTTTATACTATCACAGACTGTTGAATCTTCAAATGTCCAATGTGGAGAAACCTGATTGCTATTTAATAGAAGACTAGGACTTAGTACCGGCAGTTGTAGCACTTCAAACAGCCATGGCGATAGCCCTAAATAGTATTTCTTATCACAGGAACTGATGGAGCCTCTGGAAAAGTAGGATCACTTTGGATATTGTTAGAAATGTACATTTTCACATCTTATTCCAAAATCAGAAAATGAGTCTTAACAAAACTGTAGGTAATTCTAATGTATGCTCAAGTGTGGGGACCATTGAACCTCACTACTATAGTTTAATAATAAACATTTATTTAATAATAAACATTATATGAAATACAACAGATATTCAACACTTTCTGAAAAGAAAAGCTTTAAAACTAACATGGACAATCAGAAAACTGGGAACAGCATCCTAGACATTTTTACAGTGCAAATGACAAAGAGGTCATTGGAAAAATAATAGAGGTACTAATATGACCATAAACACTTCTCTTGACTACTTGGAAAAAAAGAAAGAAAGAAGATGTGATAAATGAGTACTGATTTTCCATTCTTCGTGTTTAAATTATGGAAGCTAACTACAATTGTAGTGCGGTGCCTCCTCCTAGCCTACAGATCCTCACACTGAAGACCAGGGAGAACAGTTCAGCTGAAAATGGTGGGGAGCTTCTCTTCCTGCTTCTGAGACATGGTGCTTCACACAGCAGACTTAGGTGCCCCTGGGAATGTCTGTTATAAGCCAAGGCCTTGAAAATGTTTGTAGAAGAAGTAAATACATCTTCTTAATCCAAAAGCAAGTTTAACTTACTCACTTGGAAATCAGTCTAGGTTGAACTGAGCATTCCTGACTGCAGAGGAGACAAGCAGGCTTTTAAACACAAAACAGAGAGCATTTTCCAGGAATAGTCATTGCCCACGAGCAAGTCATATAAGGAGAAATCCAAAAATCACCCCAGGTGAGTGGGTCCTTACTATATATGGTACTTCTGAAAGGCTTTGTATGGCAGAACACACCATTATATAATTATCTGAAAGTCATTCTTTGAAAGATTTGACATAAAAATACAGGTGGTTAATAAATATTTATAGGGACACATTGCTTTAATATGTATCTTGTGTGTTTCACTTAAATTCTTCTGTACATTTAATACTTTTTAGAATCTCTTTCTCTACCAAATGATGAAGATAATCATAAATTTATTTTTCTGAAGCTATTAATCAAGCTACTTTTCAGCTAAAATGTCCAACCAAGTATGTTAGTATGAAAACTATCAAAGAGTAGTAAAATAATAGTTTTTGTATAAGAAAATAAAATATTTACGACAAATTGAATATTTTTAAAATCACTTAATTGGTAGGTATCAGTACTATCAGATTTTATAAGAAAAATGAAAGCTCCTGAAGTTTAACCATGTGCCCAAGACCACAGAACCTCATTGTGTCAAAATAGCAGAGAACTCAGGAAAGTAGGCAGGAAACAAAAAGAAAATTGTCTTTCTTTTCCACACACACAAAAATAAGAACATCCACAGGTATAATAATCAATATGAATAAAGTATAAATATTTGTCATTGCAACTTTGCTATCTTTAATGGTACAGGTCAGTGTTGTCCAACAGAATACAATGTGAGGTGCAAAAATAATCCTAAATTATCTAAAAGAAAGCTTAAAGAAAGAAAAATAATATCTATTTTCAAATTGCATTTTAACAGCCTATCTAGAATATTATCATTTAACATATAATCAATATAAAATTATGAATAAGATATATTAAATTCTTATTTTACATTTTTAAATCAATTGCATACTTAGATCTCATTTTGAAGTAACCATTTCAATTAGTATCTACCATATCAGATATCTTAGCTATAAGCATTTATGTAATATCTGATATCTGTATGACTTGGATTAAGTTCCATGTTAAACAGATAATATAGTTATGGTTGCTAATTTGCAAGCTCTTTTAATATTCCAGAAAAAGCAAAGGACTAATGTTTTGTAATCCTCCACATCTTCGTTGTTTTTCTCTTTGCTGAGACAAAATGCCTAATGACAAAGTTAGAGGAAAGATTTAATTTTGGCTCATAATTTGTACAGTTTTCATTCCATGGTCAGCTGACTCCAAGGCAAAGTGGCATGGCAGAGAGGCATTGCACATGACAAACTGTCCATGCCAAGGTAAGCAAAAGGCAGCAGAAGCAGGCCTCCCTTTCCTTTTATCACAAGGATACAAATCCTTTAGGTGGTGCCATCCATTCCCAGGTGGGGCTTTGCACTGCCTATACTTAGAATTATGATAAATTAACCATTGATTAAATCAGTACCACACACCCTCAATCTAAGTATCACACCCTTTATTCACATTCACACACTCTAAATCTGGCACCACTGAAAAGCTTCACCTATGACCAATTGCATGGGGCTTTGGGATTATATCTAGATACAAGAAATAACACCTCCCAAAATAATACAATCTTGTGTATTGATTTCCTTATCAGTAGATTCCCTTCTACTAGAAAGGTAAAACTCCTGGGAAAATAATGAGGTTTTGTTTAATAAAATTATTAAAAGCTGATAAAATAAAACAAGTAAATAAAGTAAAATAAGAAAAAATGTTATATGATGCATTTGAAATGCCTGTTTCAAAGATACTGAAAGTTTAAGAAAAATTAAAGAAAAGATTATGCAGAGGATGGTTCTCAGTTAATGAAGTGTGAAGACTTCCTTAGCAGAGAAAATTGAAGAAATAATGGTGTTAAAAGAGTTCCTAGAAGCCTGATCAGAGAGATTACTGGAGGGGTTAATTGGCAGACTCCTGGAAAGAGTAAAACAGGTATCTCAGCTGGCTAATAGAAAAATCTGAAGTTGGCTTCCTGCATTCAGTATGTAAAACTGGTTTAAAAAATCATGAAGAAAAGCAAAATTTGGCTTTCCACTGGGATCATAAGCCATTGACTCCTTCTTTATCAACCTGTAGTGAAAGTTGTGTTCTGATACCCAAATGAAACTCCCTCAATGAATGGATACTTATGTTTTTGTAAGAAATTCATTAATTCAGTGGAGATTTATTGAGTGTCTAATGCAAGTTAGACACCATTCTATGTCAGTTAGCCTCACAAATAAATTCATATATGCACAAAATTCTGTGAAAGAGACAGTGGTGCTTTTTCTAGGTTTCAATGGATAATGGTATCTTCAAATGTTTTACAGTAAGTGAAGTTGGAGGTGAGCCTTGAAGAATAAAGGAAAACTTTGAGTGTTGGTTGTATGGAAGTATTCTTGGCCCAAGAAGAAGATACTTCTCTGAATTTCCCTCCCTACATTATTTATAGAACAGAACGAATATCCTCTCTGGTGTACCTGGGACAAGCTGAATTTTCCTCTGTTACAGTGGGATTATTAACTATGCTTTTGTTTTGAAGGCACAATTCTCTATTTTTGTTTAACTTGGGCATACATAGGCATAAATTAAATAGATATTTTTGTTTTCACTTTTTGTAACAATATTGAGTTACTATCAGTATTTAAGTATTGTTTTATTTACTTTATTATTTAAGTTATAGAATGTCAGAAAAGTAACCATCACCCAAATAAAAGCTTCGCCTCCTGTCCTGGGGAGGGCATTTCCATTTCCTTACAGTGGAGTTATATCATGGTAGATGTGATTTTGGAAGGCAGCTATGCTCACTACTATACCACCAATGCATGGTAGATGTAATTATGATCTTACTATTGTATCTGAAGATTAGATGTAATTTATTTAGATGTGTCTTCTTGTCAAGTTAATAAAGGTTGGTGTGACCATTTACCATATGTAAACTTAAATTAAGAAATGGTTCAAAGATTTGGAAAGACATAGCTTTGTGCGTGTCTGTGGATAACTGATATGTAGGCCAGCAAACTGAGAGGGGGAGGCACACCCTCCTGTGAGTGCACTAAGCAATAAGCTTATACTCTGATGGAATAAAAGGGAAAGAAAAAGGAAATGGGCTTGTTTGAAGATCTTTCAGCTTTCTGCATAGATATACATTTTGCTGCCTGCCATTATATTTGGACTTAGTGTCATTCGTTTGTTCAGGCTTCCAACACAGACTCACATTAGCCAGTCTCCAGTGAGTTTCCAGCCCATTAACCTTGCACTGGCATTGAATCCTTGATTCTCTTATTCAGTAGCTTTCATTTTCCTTAGTTAAGCAGCTACTAGGTCTTTTGTTTCTCAAAGCACCCAGTCTGCCACTATGGATTTTCATACTTCTGCTTCTGTGCCCTTACCCAGTAAATTCCCACCTAATAAATCCCCTTGCATTATCCATATATTTTTACTTGATTGTATTAATCTAGAGAAATCTAAGTAATATATTTACTCTATGAATTTTAGATACCTTTTTGAAAAATGAACTCCTTTGCACAAACTTGTTAATCAAGACATGATTAATTGCTAAGTAATAAAATGTTACATGATGAAATTCATATACTAATCAGATTTTTATACATCCTTATGCATGATAGAGGAAGTAGAATTGGTTATGTCCATGCACTTATGTATTATATATAAATATGTCTTGTGATATTAAGTGTGATGAAAGAAAATGAAAGGTGCATCTATGTCCATATATATGTGGGTCAGGAGGTTGAAGGGGATGGGAAAAATAATAATCAAGATATATCATGTATATGTACAAATTCTCAGTGAGGAATGTGACTATAAAGTATACTTTAAATGCATCAATAAATTCAATAAGGTAAAAAATAAAAGATAAAACAGAAGAATGAATAAGTACTATTTTATTGATGAGGTGAAGGAAACATTTTCTTAAAAAAGTGTGATTTAGGGCCGGGGATTTAGTTCAGTGTTTCCAGCACCTTCCTCTCAAGTGCAAGGCCCTGGGTTCGATCCCAGTAACCACACACAGTGCTGGTATGGTGACTCATGCCCACCAGCAATCAATACCACATACCACAGTGCCAGGCATGGTGGTTCACGCCTGTAATCCCAGCACGTGGGAGGCAGAGACAGGAGGATTGCTGAGTTCGAAGCTTGCCTGGGCTACATAATGAGCTCAGGGCCAGCCTGAACTACAAAGAAAGACCCTGTCTTAAAAAAAAAAAAAAAAAGCAAAAGTGTGATTAAGACACCTGGATAACAGGAACAAGCAAGATAGGGCATCTATAGAAGGGAAGGCGCTTGGCTGGGGGAGACAAGTGTGAAGTTCCCAAGACGAGAAAAATCTGGACAAGTTTGACAAGTATCAAGGTGGCAAATGTGGTATGGAAGAGAAAGTAGAGGGGTCATCATAGGGGAAGGAGTAACAAGAGGCCAGGTCAGGCAAGGCCTTGTAAGACATGCTTAGCAAATTCAGTCATATTTTTAAAAGATAACAGAAATGCATTAGAAGAATTTTGAGCTGTAGTTTGGCAGGAATTGATGACAATTTCAGGATAATTAATCCAACTTGTTTTTTAGAAAATCTATTAAAGTGGAAGGAAAGAAAGAAAGAATCAAGAATGCCCAAGCATTTTCTTGTTCAGTGTTTATTCATTAGAAAATGCAGCATAGGATTCGATTATTTTCTCTAATGATTTATAAAAATTTCATTTTATTATTGCCTTAAGAATGGTGTTTGCCCATTATAGTGCAATTTAATTCTTGTCTCTTCAGAAGTGTAAGTCAGAAATAGAATATTCCTGCTGAGCATGGTGGCTCACGTTTGTAATCCCAGCACTCGGGAGGCAGAGACAGGAGGATTGCTGAGTTCAAGGCTTGCCTGGGCTACATAGTGAGCTCAGGGCCAGCCTGAACTGCAAAGCGAGACCCTGTCTCAAAAAAAAAAAAAAAAAAAAAAAAAAAAAAAAAGAAAGAAAGAAAGAAAGAAAGAAAGAAAGAAAGAAAGAAAGAAAGAAAGAAAGAAAGAAAGAAAGAAAGAAAGAAAGAAAGAAAGAAAGAAGGAAAGAAAGAAAGAGAAAGAAATAGAATATTCCCTTTTCATACCGGGCCTGAACATGCAGACTATCATAGCGTGTATCATAGATGAGATGCATAGTGTCCTAGAAGGGTGATGTGCACACAGTATTCTTTAGATGAGGAACCTGAAGCTTAGGAAACCCTACCTTTTATAATAGACTGGAGCAAACCTATCCAAGTATTGCTCTGATGGAGCATATTAATGTAGTACATTAGAGAGAAAACAATTTTCTGTTCTGAAGGAAGACACTGTCTCTGTCTGTCTAAGTGGTTGACTCTAATGGAACCATCTTTGCAAATATCATCCCAAACAAAGAGAACTCATTAACATCACTCACAGGGCAAGGAGAAACATAAAAGATCTATTCTCAGCTATTTCTCATCATGACCTGAAAAGCCCAATTAGATGAGCACAGTTACTGTGATGGCTTATCTCATAATTTTATTGAAGATTTACTGGTTAATACCTATGATATCTGCATTTAAGAAAGGAATCCTATACCCCTAGCAGAACAGATTACAATGAAATAAACCTCAGGTTCTGTGATTCAGGACATCAGAATAGATTAGTAAGGGAAAATGACAAAAGCAATATACTTTGACTTGAAAGATATAGTCAGCACATCTACCGGAAACTACCAAGATATGTTGCTCTTTGGTAGGAAGGTTGTTACATGAAAATATCCTACTGATATTCACGAGTCGAAATAGCTTTTCTAATATGTTATTCATTTTAGATGAATGATTATTATGGCAATTAACTGGAATATACTTTAATAGGAAGTTTCACTCAAATGGATATGAATATTTTGTTAGAAGTAATGACCCCAAATATATTTTAAGATGCTAGTCATGGAGCTTGGAATATATTTTCACATTTTTAAATACTGACTTACTGAAGAGCAAAATTTGAAAATATTTTCCTTTTTAACATCTCATCTTCCAAAAACTGTTATTAATTAAAACATCCTGTTTCCCTCAGACTTCTGTCACAGGCCATAAGCTCTTAAAAGTGACAAATATATATGCATGTGTGCATGCATGTGTGTGTGTGTATCAAACACAAAGGGGAGTTTTAAAGTTTTTAAGTATCATATTGTCCTGTACACACTTACTATTGGCTCTGTGTTATAAACACATATTTTATATATTATCTAAGTTAAACTAAATAAATATAGGAAATTATTTGTAGACTATGATTAAATAAATTATAGTCAGAAAGCTGCTATTTTTCTTCAGAAAATATAACCAGGCAGCTTGAGAGATTGTCTATAAATCCTTCCTTTCTACATTTTTTACCTTGATCAAGTAGCCATTTCTAATTTACAAAGCAAGAAACAAAAACTTACATAGCACTACATTTCATGAGATTTATTTGCTAATATCATGTTTTCAAATGCCTAGCTGTCTCTTCTCTGTACAGGAAAATAGTGCATGCACACATTTGCATGAAGATATAAAAATGAAGAGAGAATTTTGTTTTCATGTCCTTCTCATTATAATTCAGAGCACAGCATAGCACTTCAGATTAAGGGCTACCATCCTCTATTGAGGTTAATTGAATGCCCTGCTTCTAGGTCTCAAAATGTATCAATTAGAGAGAATTAAACAGCATTAATGAGATTAGGAAGCCTTATCCACTTCAGGACAGTTCCTGTACAAAAATGCCCCTATGTTTAATTCCACATGAATGAAATATGGATAAATTAATGTGATTAAGTACAGTAACACATTGAGATCCAAAACTAGCCTGGGTGGCTGGCAAAGTGAGAAGACTTCTGTTTTTACTGTAAAGTAGGAGATGGTATTAATTTAAACCCCCAAATTCCTGGTCTATGATCAATGAAAACAAATCCATAAAGACTTTGTCATCACAGTTATATGAACATAATATTGGCAGCCAGTGTCAGCTGATGGGTGTCATTATGATAGTTGACATCTCCCTCCCTTTAATAAAGCAAAGGAAATTATTAAAACCTCTCAGATAAGTTTAGAAAAAGTGTCTTTCTTAGCTAAACTACACTTTCTTCAACCAGGACTTCTGAAAACATTTCAAGCAAACTGCAACACCTTAAGTAGAAGATAGACAATCACCTTTCTTAGTTATTTCTTATGAGTAGATAGGAAAGATACAAAACACTTGCAAAATATGAAGTTCAAAATCTATTTTTCCATGGTAAGAGAGAGGAAAGAGGGACTTAAAATGTGTTTCTCCCAACTGTATAGTAAGCCAGTGCAGCCTAGGAGGTAGATGCTCAGGTGTAAGTGTGGGGTTTGGACAAAGAAAGCACCTTAGTGTTAAGCATTGTTATGACCACAGGCTCTTTCATTACTCTTCTTTTTACACTATGTTATCATCAAAAATCCCTGCAAGGTCACTCTGTTGATTTCTTGACTTTTCTTACCTCAGTTGATAATCCCTACTCCCACTTCCGGTACACCTATGAGCTTGATGTTTCTGTGACAATGCATGAATCTTTATGAAATGAGTACACTATCTTGTTTGGAATGTTATTTTTTCACTATTTCTTCTCATTCTATCACAGAGATTGAGGCATGTAATGGCTGCAGGTCACACCCCCACATTGCATGTGGTGGCCATGACCTATTTATGTCCTCCTCATGATGGATATCTAGTTTCCTCCTGCTCCACACTACCATGACTAGAATCAGAATAAGTATCTTCAGCTTCTTTACAAACTATGAATTAACTGATTTTTATATCCAGGGTATTATCTAAAGTGCATAGATGATAATGCATTTTTATAAATATCTCCAGATTGTTTGAAAAGTAATCATACTTTCTTTCATAAAAATGTAATTTGTACTACCTCATATGTACAGAAGTTTAGCCTGAGAAGTCTTTTCTGAAGTTCTCATCAATGATTGTCTTTTTAAATAGTTTATTAGATCATAATGCTGTCTGAAGTTACCACCTTTGTCAAAATTCAATACAGACCTTCCAATGCAGTCTACAATTCCTTAATCACACTCCACAGCTTACAGAGAGCTAACAAAACAACAACAACAACAACAACAACAACAAAACTAAACAGTCAATGGAGAACTTAGCCCTGAAGAGATGACCTTTTACTAGCCAGGTAAACTTTTCAAAATAGTGACCAATTCATCTTCTCAAATTCCCCTGCTCTTGTCTCTTTCAAATAACTTCTTGGAGAGTAGCAAGCCTTGCTGTATCGAAGCCAAGATTTTAGGACAGGCTTCTTTTAGGAATTTATATAGGAAGGTAATAGTCTCCTGACTGCCATCTTCACACTTTTTCTAGCATAGATTCCATATGTTGTAGGCACACAGCTACATTTTTAGAATAATCTACTAAAGAGTGGAAATGGGCAGGAAATAATGTGCAACACCTTATGGTCTCAGCAAGTTCTTTAATAACTGCATTTATCATTATTGTCTCATCAAGTGTTGCTGTTTCTCTTCCTAACTCGTGCAGAAGCACCAGAGAATGTGCTGTTGCATGGCTAAGAATGCTGGCTGTTTCACTCAGTTCAACCAAAAATGTACTTTCACCAGACATTAACTTATCTGAAGCACTAAGTCCAATAATCACTCTTTCAAATAGGGTGGCCCAACTACTTCAGCAGGTGCATAACAATCCATCCGGTCCATTATAACTCATAGGTCAGTGTGTCTATGAGCATAAACTTGAGCCTCATATTTGGTTCAGTAATAAGCACAAAATGGACATTTTCCTACAGTACAAAATTCTCAGAAATGTTTTAATATATTCAAATCATAGTATTTATTATATCTGCTTTCCACTTGTGAAGAAAGTATTAAAAGAGATAAAATTATCTGGAAAAGGAAATTGATTTTAAAAAAAACAAACAAACAGTTTTTCAAGGGAGTTCAGGCTTTAAAACTTCCTCACCAGTAAGACAGGGTGGGATGGAGGTTAGTGGAAAAGAATACTACAAGATTATATTACCTTTCAACTGGCCAATTTATGATAGAAAAGTGGCAATTTTCTTCAAATGTGTATTCTATTTGCAAAAGTTGTTCTATATCTTACATCATTAACTGTGGAAGTCAGGGATAAACATATTTTTATTATTCTCAAAATATTAAGGGACAATTTTGAAGGGGATTAATGACAATGCATTATTTATTAGGATAATTTGTTTAATTCAATCATTCATCATAGGTTTTTATCACCCCTTGTATCTAATCTTTAAAAAAATAAACGAAAAGCTTTTCACAGTTTTTGAGTGGAAATCACAGTAAAAATACTCACATTTCTAAGCAAAGTTGCTGTGCTGACTTATAATTATTTCCCCAAACCCCTGACACAGGCGGAGGACAGAAGAGAGTAGAAGAATAACCACCCACATTCAGTAGAAGACACCCATATTATTGCATTTTTATGCCAAGAGAAAGACCCTGAAACATAAGAAAAAGAAATTAGGTGCTTCTTCCAGTCACCATCTCTGACCATGTCTTCTAGGAAAAACCACTTAGATTGGCTACAAAATGGTGAGTGCTGCATTTTGCTGCACAGAAAAGCAGGCTTGGGATGTGATGCTTTGTTACCAAACGAATCGACCGCTCACAGGATTCCTACCTTTCTGGCACAGCAGATTGGCAATTTTTTAATTAAATTCTTTATTGGTACATTTCATATAAAACTCACAATCTCACTCAACATTGGGGAATTTGTACCAGTATATGACACAAGTTCATTCTCATTTTTACCCATATCCCTACCCACCCCACAATCCCTCACCCCCTATATATGTGTTCTTTCTTTTACTTTCCAAATCATAATTATTCTTTCCCCTCATTATATTCCCTCACCACATTCCCTTTGAATATTTCCTATTTCACAAAATCTATCATACATTCTAGAACTCATTGACATCTACATGTTTTCATACCAGAGAAAAGATATAGCATTTACATTGTGTGATCTATTTATTTCACTTAGTATTGTGTCCTCAAGGTGTATCGATTTGCACATAAATAAATGAAACTTGTCATTCTTTATGGCTGAGTAATAATCCATTTATTAAAAACCAACATCTTTATTTGATTTGCTTCTTCAAATTTCCCCCAATGATCACTCAATTATGCTAATTCAATATGCAGACTGAAGGTTTATAGTAACATAAAAATATCTACAGATTAAAAAATAGAGGCTCTGAATTCTTCTACCAATTTGGCCAAATGGTCATAATTAGCTCTAGAAAGTTACAAATTTGGACAAAGATCCCTTGAGGGAGGTAGAAGATTGTTCACTGGTTTCCTCCCCAGAGTTCCACCACTGCACCAAATGTGTGAGAGCTACCCAAGGGCAAGTAAGTCTGCCAAGGCTATTTTTCCTCATTGTGTCAATGGTTGTGGTAAAATCTTGTGTTTTGAAATACATAAAAACATATAATATGCATGTTGATTATCGACCACAAAATAATGTCATTTAAAATCCTCTAATTCAACAAAAATATACTGACACCACTCACTTGTATTGGAAGAAGTAGTAAATATGTCCAAAGGTCATTTGAGCCATTTAATGAGTTATCTCGATAGAATCACATTGTCACTTTGGATTCTTCCATAGATGACTAATGTCTCTTCTGGCCTTTATCAGAATTTTGGATTTTTGCAAAAGCACATTCACATTTTGGATGCTCACGTTTTTAGATGCTGTAAAAGTCATATTCAAGAAAAATAAAATGGTTTTGGGCTGGACATTTAGCCTAGTGGTTCCAGAGCCTGCCTAGCAAGCACAAGGCCCTGAGTTCAATCCTCTGGTAACCACGTACAACAATACCAGGCATGATGAGTCTTGCCCACCAGTAATCAGTACCACATGCCCCAGTCCTGGGCATGGTGGCTCATGCCTGTAATCCCAGCACTCAGGAGGCAGAGGCAGGAAGATGGCTGAGTTCCAGGCTTGCATGGGCTACATAGGGAGCTCAGGGCCAGCCTGAACTACTGAGTGAGGCCCTGCCTCAAAAAAGAAAAAAATCAAATGCTCTCGATTTTGAAATACCTTTCCTGAGTAGAAATCTCTCATGGAAAGAAAGAAAAATCAGAATGATCATTCACTCAGCACAGTGTTTACCATTTAAGGAACAGAGATAGCTGTGCAGACTAGATAGACATTCATTTAATGATGCACATTGCCACATATTTGAATGGGAAAGCTGTTTGCGAAATAATAAAACTGATAAATAAAATCAGCTCAGAGCTTATGAAGAAAGGTGAGTAAGTGAACAGGACCTCTTTAGATATTGGACAGAAAAAGCTCTGCAGAAATTTAGTGCCCTGAGGAGGCACCTGAGGATGATCTGGTGGCAGATCACAGGCCAGGAATTCTAGGCAGACAGAGAAGCCTGCGAAGACCCTGATGCAGGAAGGGAGCTTCGCATGGTGAGGCCAGTGTGGCTGGAGCAATAAGCTGAAATTGGATGTTGGTGGCTGTGCAAAGGGAGATAAGAAGTAATTACTCAGGTCTTTCCAGGGCATGCTGAGGAACGAGGCACCAAGGTCTGGGTGCTTGTTATCAGTGTGCATCAGCTTGTTCTGAGGTGGTGCTACATTTTCTATCTCTACATAAATTCCTAGCTGCAGAGTATGTTGTTCTATAGGGATATCACCTTCATTATCACTGCATTAGGAGTAGGTGGCAGTTTTATGATGTCAGTCTTTGTGAAGGAGAAATTCTCTCTGAAAGGCAGACTGCAGGGTCTGGGAATTTCCTCCTTTAACCAAGCCAGCAAGAAGGAGTCTGAAACCTGGGCTGTTCCACTCATGGCTAAGTCTGGGATAAGACTCAAGCCCAGAGCTCAAACTGCCTGTCTCATGGTGTGGACTCTCAATACTGCAGGAGTCCTCAAGAGTCTGTCTGCTTCTTGTTGCAGACTGGGGCACTGAGAACACAAGCCTCAGAGAAATAAACTGTGGGACACCCTCAAGGTGACAATTGTCTTCCATCTGAGGTGTATTGACCAACATGTCTCTTTGGTGCTCTTTGGGGAAAGAGGAAGAAATTGGGAGTGAAGACAACAAAAAGGTGCAGAAAATGTTTTCCAAGGTCAATTATTTTCATCTCATACAACTCTGTAAAACAGAGACCAAGAAACAGACAGAGGTAGGGGGATACTTTTACTACACATGCACAGAATCTTCTCATCGATCTCATGAAACATTCTTCAGACAGCATAAATGGTACTGCAAAACTCTGGAAGGGATTAGGGATTTTTCTTTAACTTTACATGTACATTTTACTACCTAAAGCATACTACTAAGAACATATACTACTGAGCGTATACTATACTACTAAGCATATACTAAACTACTAGGAGCATAATTTCTTACTTAGAACAGAAACACCATTTTGTGTTTGTTCCAAGAGAACAGTTTCTCTTTTTGAGTTTTTTAGATAAATGATTCCCAGGGCCAGAAGCAAATGATTGTGCCTCAGTCCCAAGCACAAAGCACTGGCAGAGCCACAGAAGCAAGTGGCAAGCTTTTGAGTTGAGTTCTTCCACAGCATGAAGGTGGAGCATAAGGTTCAAGGAACTAGAGAAAGTGACCCAAGCAAAAGATGTCCCAGGTTACTGATGGGACATGTTTGACAGCTTGCTAAGGATACTGACACTACTCAGGTGGGCTCTACTCAGGTTTGACAGCTTATTATCTGTTGTCCAGGCTAGATATTTAATAAGAGCTGTCTCCCTGTTCCAAAGACCATGTATTCCTTTTCTTAATATTTTCCACCTTAGAGATTCTCAACCCAATGCACAGATACTGGACTAATCAAATTGGAGCTAGCCATTATTTCCTTGGATAACTGTTTTTTATTGAACATAAAATCTAATAAATTATGAAAGATAGAGTTTACTTTAATTCTCAGGTGTTATAAAATATTTTATTTTATTGTATTTATTTATTTATTTAATCATGAGAATAACTTTTAAAATAAAGGAACAAGATAAAATAACTTCCATTGCATTTAAAAATATGAAAAGTAAAAAACTTTTCAGAGCACTTTAACCTTTAGGGGAATGGAAATTACCTAGAAATCTATAATGTTAATGTTCAAATCTGATGAAATTTTTGACATCAAGACAAAGTTTGTTCACCTCCTACTCTGATGTAAAATATTAATGAATTAGTTTCCTTTGAATTAAAAAGTACTTCTAGTAAAGATAAAACAATACATTTGATTTCTTTTCTGTTTACACTGAATTTACAATAATGTCCTTTAAGAGATATAGCAAAGGAAGTTATATATTAGTTTACTAATTGGGAAACAGGCAGAGATAATTATTCATTATATTTAAATTCTTCAATACAAATACTTGGAGCAACTAGAAAAAAACAGCCAGTTATGAAAGAACATCAGACAATAATTATAAGTGACAAAGAGGAGAGAAAAATGTTAAGAGAAACAAACAAGATTTTGGTTATTTTAAAAATTAATTGCCAAAATAAATGAATAGATAATAACCAAGAGAGGACCAAAGGGGGATGTAAGTATTAAAAGGTTATCATTGAGGCAAAAGTACAATTCTTTGAAAAACAAAATAAATATAGAAACTGCAAATAAAGAAAAAGCCTTAGAAAAGGACTACAGTATTTAGTAACAAAAGCAGAAAAGTATACACTTACATGCTAATGTGTATATGTTACAGATAAATGTGCAAATGTTTAAAAATAAAAGGACAAATATGGCCATATTCTAGTGAACCTCTCTCCAGTGGGTATAAGAGTGTATTCAATGTAGGATAAAGTAGATGAATAAGCATTATTTAAATTCCATTATGCCCAGTGTGTGTCAGGACTCACTGCAAAAGAAAAGGCAAATATACAGAAAATTAAGTGCAGTGGCTTGAACGGTCATCCCAACCAAATTCCTGAATTAAAACTTACATCCCAAAGTGGAAGGATGAGCAGTAAAGCTTTCCTGAGGTGATTTGGCTACAAGTAGAGCTGAGTAGGATCAGTGTCCTTGGCAAGGAAGATTGAGGGGCTTCTTATTAGTTGCCCAGTGTAGCTGTTTAGTTATGACAGCAGGAACAATCTAGACATTAAACAAAATCTGTAGGCTACATTTTAGTAGAAAACAGAAATATTTGTTCCTTAATGTTTTTTTTTAAAGTATTTGATGTATCTTTCTTTGTTCACAGAAAGGATTGGAAAAAGTAATGAGCTAAAAACAATGGCCACCTTAAGAATGTAGATTTGTTTTTTTCAATATTATTTACTCCTAAAATAAACAAATGTTATTTGGAGTAACAGCTAATCCTAGAGATGAGAAATAAAAGATATTAGATGCGCTTTTGATAACCAGTAAAAAGTCATTCATCAAAGTGCAGATCTCCAAAGAGTGGGACTCTATCTTAAGGGCTCAAAAATAATCTGATGCATTTCTTACTGATCAAATTTAGGATATTATGAACAATATTAATTATTCCAGTGCTATGAAATAAAAATATATTTAAGCTTATTGTCTTGCCACATTTTCAGAAAGAAATAGGATCATTGCTGGTAAATGTTAGTGAACTGGCTCAGTATGAAACATGACAAATAAAGGAAAAGAATTAACTATTTATGATAACTTCTTTCTACTAATTGTATCATTTGATAAACAGCAAAAGAAAGAAGCAAAATTTCCTTTTACAGAAACAGTTTAAGAAATCAATCAGTCAAAGTTAGCTGGGAATTGAACTCAGAACCTTGCTCTTGCCAGGCAGCAGCAGTGCCATGGAGCTACATTCCCAGCCTTCAAACCTCTATTTTTCAACACATTTTGAAAAATAAGAGTTGAAACTGAATCCTATTTCTATGTTATATCCAACCTCTAATTAATAAGAAATACAACGGATAGAAAATATACAATATGAGACCATAGTGAAGCAAACAGTGCATGCCAAACTCTGCAAAGACTAACATAACACCTGGTAAGTATGAGTTACCAGTATTTTGCCAGGGCAAATTATAGAAGGGACTTACTGTATCAAAAGAAATTAATGGTATTACTAACCAGTTTAGTACATGTATTTTTTCTCTGTATTTAAAAAAGAAAATAAAAATATTGTCTATGTAAAAATTGGAATATGTGAATGTTCAAGTTAAGAAATACTTGTTACAGTTTTTAGTAGGACACTTGTTTTGTGATTTTTAAAAATAATTCAGAACCTATGTTTTAGGGATGCATATTTACATATTTAGGTATCAATTCATATTCATATTCTGACTCCAAAACAATATGCAAGGAGGTGAGGTAGCAACATTACTGGAAGAAAGTTTTTAAATAAATTGTCAAATAACTGATAATTATGAAAGTAGTGCTCTATTGCTTCCTTGAAATCACCATACTATTCCAGCTGTTCTTGCTATTTCTTATGATGTTTTCCATTAAAAAGATTAAAAACATAATGAGCTAATAAACTCGAGGGAAGCGATGCAGTACATTTTTATAATTACTCAGCTATGCATTCCATGCTATTTAAAGACATGTTGGCCAACATGAATTATGATGACCAACTTACCTGCTATAAGGTAATTCTTCAGGGAATTGAAAGTGACAGTGGAGACTGTGATATTCAGCCTTCGAGATATTAAATAGGTAGAAAGTTTCGAAAATAAATATTTTCTCTCATAAAAATTTTAAGCCTGGTATATTTTCTCACTATGCCCCCAGAACAACAGCTGCATATTAAACACTTAGTGAATATTTGTTAAATTATGGGACTGAAAAGATTTAAAACCAAATAAAATAGAAAATCTAACAAAAACAACTTGGTAAAACTAATGGAGATGGGTCCTAATCACAATGATGGTGTCTTCATAGCACTTGATAATGATTCTAAGAAGCTGTACTGAATGGCATTAAAATACATAAGGAGATATAAAGTATGAGATATGATAGAAACATACAGTGAATGTTTAAATTATAAAAATTTTGATACAATGAAAGATACATTGCCTTTAACCCATCCCAACCCTCAAAATAGTCCTCCTACCTTTAAACATACCTCATTCTTGTCACTTTTTGAAGCAGTTCTTTAAGTTCTTTATTGAAAGTGTCTTTATAAGAGATGATCAAAAATATAGTGAATACTGATTCTCAGTGTTAACCAATATAATCTTCATCACCAGATCTGGTATCACGTGGCTTCTGTCTCCCTCCCCAAATAAAAATGACTATGGAAGTTAAATGTTTGAATTGACTCTATCAAGGCAGCCACTACAGAACCACTGATGACACTCAAGAAAGAGGAAGACAGAAAGAAGATGTACAGAACTGTTTCAGAAAGGGCAGAAATGATGGAATGAGTGCCTTTAAAACTAAGGAAGCATTTTAAAGAGATTTAATGGCAATGTCTTTTACTGTGAGAACTTTTTTTTTAATTTAAACATTCATAATATAGGTTGACCATATTATGTACCTTAAGAGATTATGTTGCAGAGTTTCTGACATTCAATGTGTTATCCCTCTCACTCTCACACATGGGAGGCATCAGTAAGTGCTGAGGCTGAGAAGCTCAGGTTTCTCACCTCTGCATAAGCACAGAAATTATATGGAGACTGGAAAGACAGAAGCTCATATCATAGATTAAATGAATATTATGGTAAAAGATTACAATTCTCAATGAGCGGCAGTATTTAATTTGAAAATTTACACTTACATTTAGTAGACTACTAAAATTTCTTTACTCATTTGTTTATGGATTTGTTCAGATCATGTATTATTATATATATATCAGAGAATGTTTCACTGTTAAAATTTGAATAATCATGATAATGATGATAATTTATTTTGAAAAGATTCTGCTGAAGTGAAAATAGACTAATGCAAATAAGCAGAAAACAATGTAGTGATTTTTTTGCATTATTCAGTAAACTTTATTGGTACATTATATACACAGCTCACAATCACACACAAAATTGGGGAATTTGTATCAATATGTGACACAGGTCAATTCTCATTTTTACCCACATTCCTGCCCACCCACCCCCTTTGCACCCCCTATATACATACTCTTATTTTTTTCTGAGCTATATTTATTCCTTTCCCTCATTATGTTCCCACACCCAATTCCTTTTGGATATTTCCCATTCTACAAAAACTATCATACATTCTAGAGCTCCTTTACCTCTACAGGTGCTTATATCAAAGAAAAGATCTGGTATTCACATATCTATGATCTATTCATTTCACTTATTAGTGTGTCCACCAGGTGTCTCCATTTGCACATAAATGAATGAATCTTGTCATTCTTTATAGCAGAGTAATACTCCATTTTATTAAAAAAAAAAACACATCTTCTTTATCCAGTCTCTAGTTGATGGACATTTGGGTTGTTTCCAAGATTGGGCTATCATGAACTGAGCTGCTATGAACAAGGGTGTACATCTGTCTTTCCAATATGATTTTTAAAAATTCCTTTGGGTATATTCCTAGCAGGGGTTTAGCAGGGTCGAATGGGACCTCTAGTCCTAGTTTTCTGAGGAATCTCCACAATGGTTGCACAAGTCGACAATCCCACCAGCAGTGGAGAAGGGTTCCTTTCTCCCCACAGCCTCACCAGCAATAATGTAGTAAATTTTGCGAGAGAGATACAGACAGTCACATTCAGTAAGTGAATTGTGAGAGGGCCTTTTGGGCATAGCAATATAAAGGAGAAAAGACCTGGCTGGAGAGGAGGTAGAGAGGTCAGAGGGTGATAAGAATAAAAATGTTACTATAGATTATTGTATTGTCACCAAAATGTACAATTTGATGCAAAACTCTTATCAGTCTAGGGCACCATTATTTAATATGGAAAGTTTGGATAATTTCTAATAAACTGTAAATTGTTTGTGATAATTAGGAGAGGTTTTGCTTTGCCTCGTCTACATGTAACATGTTTTCCAGCTAGAGAAGTGGTAGAAAATGGTTGAATAATAGAACAGATGAGCTATAAATGAAGTCATGACTTAATATTTTCAGTAAGATTTCTGGAGTTTTTGTGGGCATCACATTTTGTCCTGGCCTGGAGTCTCCATTAGCATAGAGCCCTGGAAGATTAAGAATTTCTAAAGGCCTTTGGAACCTTTGAAGACACTTTCAGGACAAGGTGAATGTTCACATCTGCAGACAGAGGATATGCACTCTGGCTCAGGAGAGCAGGAGCTGCCTCTGTGGAGTCCTAGCCCCCTCTGTAGCAGGGCTCTCCAGAAGCTCAGGTATGCATCCATATACTTGGTCAACTGGCATCTCCATGCGCTGGCCCATCCTAAACCCTTGGCATTCAGACCTAGACATTCACATACAGAAATTTCCTTCATGGAGGATACACTCAAATCAGGGGAGACAGAATGAGTATGGCATATTGAATTCCAGCTAGTGATAAGTGCTCCTTGAAGGAGGGCAGAGAGGGTGACAATGAATCTCGGCTTTACACTCATGGATCCATTCTAGGTGGCTTATCCCAAAGGAGGAGAGAGGGTCTGAGTCTCCCTCAGTTCTTGAATACTAATGAGAATAAGACTTCAGGGAAAGAGACTAAAACAACTGCTCAACACAGCCATTGACAGACTGAAATGATTTCATTTTCTCAGAGGGTGGATCCTAACTCTTGTGCTGGTATAGAAAGGTGAATGAGCTGGTAACCTCAAGACACTGCTCGGTAAGAATAGGACTCAAAGTTCTGATCATATGTTCCCCTCAAATTGTTAGAATTTATCCATATACCCAAAGAAAATAATTTTAGCCTAAACTTTGAGATAACAGGTGACTCTCAATGCTAGGCAGGAAGCTAGACTAGACAGGCTGGAGAGAGGTGTCTAGCAACTGTGCAAGATTTATGAAAAGAAGACGTGATGTTTTGTCCTTTTTTCTAATTTCTACCAGTAGATAATATTCAAATAAGCTGGTGCTTTCAAGCTCTGACCTAAAAGAATATAACTTTCTTTGAGTGAATGAGATCCAGGGACCCTATAAAGGCCAGACTAAGGAGTTTGTCAAAATCTCAAGGTATCAAACAAACTAAAGGGGAACACTCAATTTTGGAAATAAATAGAAATCTTCTTCCTCTTGATATTGGTCAAACAGTCCTATTTCCTTTATCAGAGCAGTGACTTCAGGGAAAAGAAATGATATACCTCGAGGGCACATTTATTCTTATGCATGTAGCCTCAGCTTTAATTTGGGGTAAATGCCATCTTGGCATTTGCCCCCTTTGCACCTGCAGGTGTGTTTTCTGTATCTATTTGTTACTCTGAATACCTATCATTGTTCTGTAACTGCCTATATTCTGTGTAGCTACCCACACGTCTTATCTAAATTCCTTCCTTAGACACAAGAACTGGGAGCACAGCCCATTTCTTATGGAATTAAGAACCTTCCTGCTAAAGTAATTCAGACCAATGAATTGATTACACTGATGAAAAATTTACAACCCCAGTTTTCTTTTAATTTTTCCCAAACCTTACACCTTAATTAACTTGATATGTGAGATTCCTCCATTGTGCAACATCTCCTAAATGTCAAGTAAATATGGATTTTAAAAAAATAAAAAGAAATAGTTTGATGGTGAAAGCAAAGAAATGGAAACAAAGCTTATGTGAACAGTGGGTAGCAGTTGTAGAGAGGGCAAGGAATGGGAGAAATGAGAATCAAGGTGCGTCATGTGCAGGTACAAATTCTCAATAAATAAGATCATGATATATACCTAAAATATATCAATAGAGAAAAAACATAAAGAAAGGTCAGAATTGGCAGGACTAAAGAGAGAAGGGAATGAGATAAGTACAAAGCATCAGATTAGTGTGAAGATAACCACAGAATTCTTAGTGATCTTAAAATCACAGAAGGAGGGCTGGAGGATTAGCTCAGCGGTTCCGGCGCCTGCCTCGCAAGCGCAAGGTCCTGAGTTCAATCTCCGGTAACCACATACAATGCTGGGCGTGGAGACTCACACCCACCAGCAATCAACCAGCAATCCACACCACATACCACATACCAGGCGTGGTGGCTCATGCTTGTAATCCCAGCATTCGGAAGGCAGAGACAGGAGGATCGCCTGGACTACATAGTGAGCTCAGAGCCAGCCTCAACTACAAAGCCAGACCCTATCTCAAAAAAAAAAAAAAAATCACAGAAGGAAACATGGCACTCTTTAAATAAGTTTCATTATTTCATTCTCTTTTGTCTGTTTTCCTCTTTTCTTATTTAATTATCATTTTTTCTTAATGGTAGGTGTTTTCTCTCCAGTTTTTGGGGGATGATTATTTGGTTTTTGTTTTTTGCTACCCAATGGAATTAAACTTATGGTGGGTGATAAGCAAAATGTCTCTGCTATATATTGAAAATCCAATAGCCGTCAAATTCTTTATAATGCTATAGTCTAAGAAACAGTCACTTTTAGAAAATGTTAATTAGTTCCAAAGCACTTGCAAAGATTTCTTTCTTGCTTAAGGCGATAGATGGGTTCTTCCTGGGGACCTGACTAACACACTTAAGGCCTACATCTGCCATAGACCGAGGTAATTATTAGAAAAATACTCCTGAGGCTGTGTCTGAGATGCACTTGAACAGAGACCCAGCCATCGGAAAGGACATTATATAATCTCCCCTTCACTATAAAGCCTGAGGCTTGGGTCTTCATAGAGCCGGAGAAATTTTTACTAAGCACTTAATAGAACATTGGTCCTGAACTAAATATTTTCTTTTTCTCCTTCACAAACGCACAATGATAAAATAATGCAATTTAATAATGTAAAAGACCCAATGCTCTTCCATTCTCCTCATGCAAGAAATTTCAGATGCAATCAGAACCAAATACATAAAAGTCATGAGCAACTTTTGAAAAAAACTAATAAATACTGTTTTATTTACCTCCAATATTAACAGAGTTGATGTTCAGATCTGAAATTTGAGAAAAGAGGGTTTAGAAAAGTTTTTGATTATTTTTTCTTTTTTTGTTAACAGGGATATATCTTGTAACTTTGCTCTTGTGAGGCAAGTGCTGAACCAGTGTTAAATCCCCAGCCCAAATTATGATTCTTGCCACCAATTAACATTTACTGAGCACTTCCTAAATGCCTACTGTTATAATTTGTATCACAGAATACAAGAAAGCAATTTCTTTCAGTAGATCAGTTAACTTTAACTGACAAGAATTGGTAGTGCAAAGTGAAAACGACATTTGCCTGGACTAACATTTATGTAGTTTCCATACCCTTTATTGTTGTTCATTGTTGTTGTTGCTTTGCAAAGTGTATAGTCCAACTTCAAAATAAGTCAAACAACATAAGCAACATATTGTAATTTACAGGGTTTTATTTTTCACATGAATTTGAACTTCCTATCTTCAGGGAGGGAACATCAGTGTGATTACACTGAAAGGAATGAATGTCCTTTCCCTCTGTTATGCATTAGTTTTCAAAAATATCTGAAGGTGTTCTATTCACAGACATCTTTATTAAAGTGGGCACATGATGAACCTATCTTCTCTCTGTCTTATGGCTTGAGTCTTTGGATGTTGTCTCTCCCACTACCTCAGTGTGATCAGTATAGTTGCCTTGTTAGATTGTTAGTGAAAATATTGTGGATTAGTTAGTATTATTTAAAGGTATGTTATTAAAAGCATGTTTTAGATTTGAGAACCATAAGTTGAAAATTAAAAAACACCAAAAGGGATATAGACATGGAATGAATACAAAGAGTATTTTTGAACAGTTCAGTGGAAGAGGAGGAAAAACAGAACTGGGTTACTTCAAACACATGGTCTGGGTTATCTAAATTATGCTGAAAGTTGAAATAAATTCTAAATGATATCTTATGAAAATGTTTATTATTTATCTCCATATTCCAGTAAACTGCCTATGTTCCAACTCTCTATTATTTCATCTTCTTCCAAAATTTACTCATTAATTCAACAAATTTCTAAAATGTTATCACTTAATATTTTAAGTGTTGGGATTATGACTATGAGTGATGGGCAAAAATCACCTAGGGGATTTATATTCTAGTTTTAATATTTTTCCTTTATATTTAATCTCCTTATGCTAGCTCTTAAAATGTAGATACCTCTACAATGTAGATATATCAGACATCTCTAAAAGTCATGAAGTGGTTTTTCTTGCAGATTACAAAGGAGATATTTCCAATTAATAAAATCAATCAAGTCTTTTTTCTCCTACAAATGAGTCTTTCCTATGAACAAAAAAATTAATTCTTTTGTAAAAGGCATGTGTTTCTCTTGTCAAGGAAGTATATCCTACAATCTGTGCACAGTTACTCCACAAAATAAACATTTGATGGCTTAAAGTAATGAATGATAGAGTGAATTATACAAAATTAAATAAAAACGTTGAAACACCCAGAGTCAGGACCTTATCCAAAATTTTGGCAGATTTGTCAATGATCATGCTGGAGAAATCTAGGGAAGCATCCACACTGTGAGGTCTGTGAGGCAGGTGGTTCCATGGTGGTTAGGCGGAGTTGTGTGCAGGCAGGCACCTTCTCTCAGGTAGTCTATCCACAACGGGTAAAGGGAAAGTTTAATTTTGGGTTTCCACCTCCTGGGCATATCATGCCTTCAACTTGCTTATGTTTAAGTTTTAATTTCACCATCTAGAAAATAGGCACTGTAAGTATACTTGTCTCCAGAGCATCTAGATGTTGGAGGAAATATTCTCCTATCCTTAGATGTATTACCAATTTTGAATATGAATCTATCCCAAATAAATTATATAGCATTGAACATTCTGGTCTCTTCTTTTTAACACTCTTTGCCTTTTTCATCCACCTGTATAAAGATCAATAACATGATAACTGAATCTAGCAAAAGATATATATCTGTTTCCCCTCCTGTGTTTCTCTCTGGAATTCTGTGCCCTTTAGCAATTATGCTCCTGATGAAGTCATGTCCTGTCTCCATGTATAAAGGTCATATGCCAACTTTCTGGAAATATGACTGAAGAATTAGCTTTCGGAAAAGGAGGCGCTCTTTAAATGAAATCATATCCATAATCTAGGATCCAACTGTACTAAAAATCAGTAATCTTGTCTTTTGCTTTTCTTAATCACTATCCTACCATTTTTTTTGTTTTGAATTGTTAAATAATATACAGAACTAAGGATTCCTAAATTCCCTTCAAGGAAGAGTATATAAAATGTGTGTATACAAGATCAAAGGCAAGAATCTCATCCTTACAAAAATTGATAAAAGCAGGTGGTCCCTCAATCTTGGAACTATTACAAAGTCAGGAGGACAGAAAGAGAATGGCTGCTTAATTGGAGCTGCACACTGTGATCTTGCCAACAAAAGATGGGAGATCCTAGTTCTTGTAACTTTAGCTGGGGAGAAAGTAAAACTTGCTAAAATGTTGTGATATGGATGGTTGCCATTTCTGAGGGGTCACAATGTTGGGTCTAGATCCTGCCTCAGCCAGAGATTCTCTGACCTTTGCTGAAATGATTTAGAAGACAGAAAAGAGGTGAATAATAAAAGGCTTATGTGCTCATAGTGAGGAGGGGCTTCTGGAAGATGACTGGCTCATAGGGGCTGACAGTTGACTAGCGGTTGGGAGGAGGGGTCTAACCTACTGAGGTAGGTCACATCGGGGGTTGATCAGGAAGAACATAGTTCTCTTCCCAGCTTAGCTCTTTAAACTCTGTGTTCTGGCACTCACAATGTGATTGACTGTCTCTCCACTGGGACCCTCTGCCATGGCATCCTTCCTGAGACCCAGTGGACCGTGGACCAGAGAATAAGCCATAATAAACTTTCCCTCTTTTAATTAGTTGCTGTTGGATATTGGGTCTCAACAATGAGAAAATGAGTAAGTTGAAGGGAAAAACCATAAATTTGACAAACGGAATTAACTACCTATAGGTGCAAATTAGTTTAAGTATAAAATCTCTCTTGCCCATTAATAAATATTCTATAAAGGTATTTTTCTCAGTGTAGTATCTTTATTTAAATTGGATATAATATAGCTTAAAAATATTCTTTTGCATAAACTGGAGCTATTTGAAGTCACTTATCTCCAGGAGCCAAATGGGAGATGCAAGTTAGAGGCACAACCAGATTCAGGGCAACTGTAAGGATTGATAAGGAAAGGGAAAAGGGAAGCTCTAGCTCACACAGAGGAGCTACTGCCACCCAGCAGCAGTGACCTCTTCAGAGCATGGCTTTGTGATAGGAAACAGAAATCTTCACTGGCACAGTTTGTAAAGTACAAAATTAAGCAATATTCAGTATTGTAGCTAAAATAAAAAATATTAAAATCTATATTAATAGGAATATCAGTGGCTTCAAAATAAAGCATTAGTGCACAAGATTAAGGACAATTATTTTTATATTCTTTATGTTACCAAAATAATTAGAAAAGAACTAGAAAAGAACTTGCTTGCCCTTTCCTTTCAGATAGGATTTTAGCTGATGTTTTCATTGGTTTTATAATATATCAGAAGGCATAGACCATCCAATCAAATAATTTAAAATAAGCTCTATAATTTCTCATGATAAGTTATAACAGGAGGTAGAGTAGGAGAGTGAGAAGAAGATAACAGGAAATAAAGGGAAGAAAGTTAAAAGGCAGGGGAGAAACAGTGCTAAAGAGAAACACATCAAGGAAAAGAGAAGCAGTTTTCACAATGCCTCAACAAAGAAGTTGAAGAAATTTTGCCTTCAGTAAGAGTATCACTTTCTACACACTTCATGTCTGTACTCACTAATTCAAATGAATAAAATATGTTGAGTCTTTTCTGATGGTTCATAATGTGGCAATGGAAAAACCAGTAGCATGAAGTTTTGGAGATTAGTGAGAAAACAGAAAATAAGTCAATAAAAGGTTATAGAGCATGCCAGCTGACACATTATATAACACAAACAGATATTTTATTTGTATGTTGGTGGAGGCAGATTGTAAACAAAAGATATTAAAGTACAATTGGAAGAGCTCATTTTAGGAAATTGTTTTCTTCAGTAGGTGGTGAGGGATTTCTCCTGATAATTAACATAATTGTGTCAATCTTATGTGAGAAAAGAAGTTGTGCATGAAGTTCACGCTGTAAACTTTACACTAGGCCTGGCAGGGTAGGCAAGTGGGTCTGTGCTCCTACCAGCTCCACCTCATTACTCTGCCACTGACTAACACACCCTGCTGGGCTCAGTTGACAAAGAATAGGCTCAAGGAGGAATCATCAGAAGAGGTTTCAATGTTAAGTATCAGCCTTTGGAGGACAGAGCAAGGGATGCAGGTGAGTCATCCCCAACCTGGACAAATTTGAGCCTGCTGGGTGAATCTGCTAGGGCTACAATATCTGTGACATAATATTCAAAGGTAAATGAGGTGTAGGGGTAAGAAATGAGGGGAAAGAAAAAATGTGATGGTAAAAAAAAAAAAAGAAAAAGCTTATGTGCGTAGCAGGTGGGGTTGTAAGTTGGGTAGGGAATGGGAAAAAATGAGAATTAAATCGTGTTGTATACTGGTACAAATTCTCAATGTTGAGTGTGACTATGATGTGTATATATAATATACCAATAAAGATTCAAGTTAAAAATAAACAAACAAATAAATAAATACTACAAAACTGGAAAAGGCCACTCCTGGCTTGTAGAGATTCACCTGTCCGCCTCAGGTTTTTCTTGTGTGCTGTCCTCAGATTTTTCTCGTGCGCGCGCGCGCGCGCACACGTGTGTGTGTGTGTGTGTGTGTGTATGTGTGTGTGTGTGTGTGTGTGCGCGCGCGCACGCGCGCGCATGTGCAGAAAAAGAGAGGTCTATGGTGGTTCCTCCCCTAATAAGGACAGCAGTCCTGTTGGAATAGGTCCCACACTTAGGATCATTTTTAACCTTAATCATGTCCCTAAAGGCACAGACTCCATAGACAGCTACAGTGAAGCTAATACTTACTTCAGTACCTAAATAGGTGAAACCATAACTTACTCTGTAACACTGTGGTTTCTTCAAAATTTTCATACAAAAAACACACTCACCCCATGCCTACAACCACAAAAGTTAAACTAATTAAATTCTCAGTTGAGAGCCTCACTTAAATGTCATTTAAATCAGGTAGTGGTTAAACTAGACTTGAGAAAAATTCCTTTCTAGTTGTGAAATCTTTAAAACTAGGAAGGTTCTATTCTTCCAAAATGTAACGATGGGACAAGTTTAAGATAAACATTTTCACTCCAAAAGCAAGAAATCGCGAAGAAAAAAGAAACGGCATGTCTTAAGAGCAAAACGTAGAAAGGCAGATTTCATTAAATCATAAGATTCAAAAGTAATCCTCTTAGCTCCACTGTTTGGAGGCCCTGCAAGGTAACAACCATTTCCGGTGCCCAGGCTGCTTTCTCCCACCTTAGCTCCAGGCAATGGTTTTGCCCTGGAGGCAGGGGGAGGAGCCGTTTAGCTAGGCAGGGTGAGAATATGGAAAAGACTCCATCCCAAAACTGTCTTGGCAACAGCTTTGTTCACCCTGGGTGAGCGTGACAGTTCAGTTCTGGTGCATGCGTTGTGGGTGACCACAGAGGGTGTTCCTACTTCTGTTGAAGGAGAAAGCACATCTGGGTTCAAAGCTTTGTTGTCCTGTGGTGTAGAGACCCAGAACCTGAAAGCCTCCCTTTTTTCATCTTTTTACTCTGGTACAAACTGGCAGTTCATAGCTAGTAGAATCTCACCACCAGGATCATCTTCTCCCCAGAGAGCTGACTAACTCAGGGCAGGAGTGTTATCCTGTCACTTTCTTGATGATCCTTCCCAGACACACAGTTTTGCATTATGGATAAATTGGGAATTTTCTACAGCAAGTTATATTTCCACTTTGTTTATTTCTTTTATTTTTCTCTTTAGTGTAAACAGTAAGAACTCTTTTTCATAAAAATCACCTATAATGCCCCAGGGATTTAGCTCAGGCGCACCATTGCCTACCTTGCAAACATAAGGTTGTGAGTCCTATCCCTAGTAACCCCCCCCACACACATACACACACACCTAACAGTCTAGCCAAGTTCATTGCCATTTTATAGAAAATTCTTTCATCTATTTTTCCATAGTCTGCTCTTCACTTCTGAGAACTCACCAAAGTCCCGCTTAACATTCTTATGTCCCAACAGGCCTTCCAAGGCAGGTTAGGATTCTTCTGTCAGGTACCCAAAAACTTCTCTGGCCTTCACCCAACACCTCCTCCACATTTTCAGGGGTTTGTTACATAAGAACTTCACTTTATGGTATTGATGTTTTCAAGCTGACAGAGCTGCCATCATTAAAGATCTCACGCTGGGTGTTTAAACAGTAGGAATTTATTTTCTCACAACTCAGGAGATAAGAAGCCAAAATGCAAATGCCCATTCTATTAAATTAGGACCAACCTTCATGATCTATTGTAACCTTAATTACCTTAATCTACAAATACAGACCCTTTGGGGATAAAAGCTCTGACCTATGAGTTTTGGAAGAACACACTTCAACCCATTACAGACTCTGCATCCTGGGAGATTCACTAAGAGATTTTATTTCCAAGCAACGAATACTCACCATGAGTGATTCTAAATAAAATTGTGTACATAGAGGACATGAGCAATGAGACTGTTTTCTGCTTGAGGCTTCCCCTCTGCAGTTTTGCAGTGTTGCATGACCTCAGAACCTCAGAGAATTACAGAAATGATGAAAAGTCCAACCCTGGAAGGTCAAAATCAGATAGACTCCAAAGCTTAGAAAGGTCATTGCCCTTGAGTTGAATGAACTGCAGTTATTTCAGTCTTTGTGTTTCTGCAGTCGAGATGGAAATGAAGGGGAGAAAGAGTTGGATTACTCTTGGGTCATGAACAAATCTCTTTGTAAAGAGAGGTCAGGAGATTTGATTGACAGCCTTCAGGAGTCTTATGTTGGTGGATCTGGGATGGTATTCTGAGATTAATGAAAGTGCTAAAAGGAACAGACTGAGCAGGAAAAATTATGAGAGCTAAAAGTTCCAGCAGAGAAGAAAATGAGCCAGGAGTCAGGATACGGAGGTTAGGACTCCAAACTCCACAAACCTGCATGTGTTCGGTGACACTCCAAAAGGCATGTACATGGTCTGTGCCTCATACTCTTCCTCTACACATGGAACAAATTCTTGATATATCTCATAGAAAATGTTTATTTCGTAAAAACACCTAGACAATTTCCTGTCACTTAAAAAAATGTTATTTAACCTTATTTCCTGACTAAAATTTCTCTTTCATGATCTAATGTATATTTCTGCTTTTGAAATTACTTTCATCTTATCATTTTATTATATTATTGATACTAAACATACATCATTACTCACACTCCCTACACACACACACACACACACACACGTCTCATACAATTATCACTTAATATGCTACTGGAAAATATGCTTATCAAATTGGTTTTGCTAAAATCATAGTTGTGAAGATTGAAACTTGCTCAAAAACTGAGATCAAATCAAATGATAAACTGTACAATTTAGCAGTCTAAAAAGGTAATTGTGAAGTGAGGATGGCTATTAGCAATGACTGTATAAAATTGTTTTTATCCAACATCAGGCAGAGGGAATAACACCAAGTTAATGGAATTTTTACATGATCCAAAATTGAGATGCACTGCAAATGTTAGAAAATTCTATGACTGAACAGCAGTGGAGCCATGGAGGGGAAAGGACAGAAAATGAAATAAAGTGGAAGTCTATTATATGACAACACCATAGCATGATAAAATTCAATTAAATTGGAACAGTAGATTCTTAAATTATGACAATTATTACAGTGCACTTTGCACAATTGTTACATAATGACTTTCACTGTTCTGCTGAAAGCGCCGTGATATGTTAACTCATTAAAAAGAAAAAAAGAAACTACTAGGTGTAGGTTATGCAACAGGCATAGTGCTAGTCAGTGAGATGCATCAGTTGGCAAACTCAGGCCCTAGCTGATGAATACACAGGTTCAGTTAGGTTAGTATGTGTAACCCAATAACTAACACACAAGCCTGGGTCATTATCAAAGTAACTAGTAGCATCTTTTCCAATGATAAGTGGATAATCAGAGGGATATCTCTAAAAGGTAAATTAGTAGCAGCACATATGTGATAGGATGAAAGATGTGCCACACTCTGCTCTCAGAGCTTGGACCACCTCTCCTTTAACCCCCAAGTGGGTAATGGGATGTTGGCACCATGTTCTAGGGGAGACACTGGACAAAGAAATTAGTATCTCTTCCAATAGCATAGAGACAATAAGGAATGGGGCTGATTTAAGCGATTAAGTCTGACTTTGTACTATCCTCATTGATATTTTTTAATTGATTGAGTTTATTAAGTGGTAAATTTAAGTGGAATTTATGATCACATCACTGAATTTTTGCAACTATACATGATATATCTTCTTAATTTTTTTCACTCTTGTAACCTCTTCTCCTTCCTGTATAAAAAAGCTTTATTTCTGTTTTTTTCCTTTTTATCTTCAATTTTTCCTTACCCTTCCTCCCCCATCTCTCTTCCACAGTTCCCCTGTGAAGATTTTCCTCCATTTCACAATATCTATCATACTTTTCAGTCCTCATTTATAGTTTCAGCTATTCACAGTAGAGGAATGGTTTATTTTTACACATGGGAATCCTATTAATTTCACTTATGAGTATGGCCTCAAGGTACATGTATTTAGTTATAAATGACTTGTTTATCATTCTTTATGACTCAGTAGTACTGTTTCTTTTTTTTTTTTTTTTTGAGACAGGGTCTCACTTTGTAGTTCAGGCTGGCTCTGAGCTCACTATGTAGCCCAGACAAGCCTCGAACTCAGCAATCCTCCTGTCTCTGCCTCCCGAGTGCTGGGATAACAGGCGTGAGCCACCATGCCCGGCACTGTTTCATATTTAAAAAACAAAAACAAAAACAAAAACACATCTTCATCCAGTTACCAGTTGATGGACTTTTAGTCTATTTCCAAGATTTAGCTTTTACAAACTATGCTGCTATAAACATGAGTGCACATATGTTATTTATTTATTTTTAGTTATTTTCAAAAAAAAAAAAAAGCAGGGAAATAGCAGGGTCAAATGGGACCTCTAGTCCTAGTTTTTTCAGGAATCTCCACACTGATTTCCTCAGTGGATGCACCAGTCTACGTTTTCACCAACAGTGGAGAAGGGTTCCTTTCTCCCAACAGTCCCACCCGCATTTGTTATTGGTTGATTTCTTGGTAGTAGCCATCCTTTCCAGAGTGAGGTGGAATCTCAGTACTGTTTTCAACTGCATCTCTCAGGTGACCAGTGGTGTTGAACATATTTTCATGTTTCTTTGTTGCTTCTACTTCTTGATTTGAGAAATATTTGTTTATTTCAGATACCTATTTTTGAATTAGGTCTTTAAATTTGGGAGGTCTGATTTTTAAAATCATTTACATATTCTACATAGTAGGGTTAATTAATTTGTTTTACTTTCAGGACATACTCATAAGTGAAATAAATAGGTCACAATCTGAAAATATCACATCTTTTCTCTGGTATGAGAAACTGAAGATGTAAATGAGCTCTAGAATATATGGTAGATATTGTGAAATAGAAAATATTCAAAGGGAAATGGGGTGTAGGGGTAACTAATAAGGGGAAGAAAAATATGATGGTCATAAAAAAGGGAAACAGATCTTATGTATATAGCAGCAGGGGGTTGTAAAGTGGGTGGGGGATTGGGGAAAATGAGAGTTAAACTGTGTCATATACTGGTACAGTGACATAGGTGTACCCATGTTCATAGCAGCTCAGTTCATGATAGCTAAATCTTGGAAACAACCCAAATTCCCATCAACTGGAGGCTGGATAAAGATGTGATTTTCAATAAAATGGAGTATTACTCTGCCATAAAGAATGATAAATTTGAGTCATTCATATTCAAATGGTTTAATTTATTTTAATGGAGTATTTTTCACTTTTTCTTTTTCTTTACTTTCAAACAGTGTCAAATTGATGGTTCCTCTTCTCTGTGTTCTCATGTGTTTTTAAAAAAAGTATGGCAAATTCTGGGGTCTCTTACAAGGTCTATACTCTTATTAATGAGCTATCTACCTACCTTTGCAACAAAAACACTTCCAGAGGTCCTACTTTCTAATACATACTAATAATACTGTCACATTGAGTATTAAGATTCAGAGGTATATTGTGGGGGAAACTAACATTTGGACCATAACAGGTATCAAAAGTCAAATCATTGAATCCAGTGATAATGAGTTAAGATATAGACTGAGACCTAGGCAGGACATAAAGCATGAGATAATTAAGAAGAACAAAAGTATGAAGAAATTGCTGCAAAAGTTACAGTTGTGGGTTAAGGAGAGGTGGTTCATTCTCCCTCCTTTTTTCAACAGCATAGTGACAATAAACGATTCTTGAATACTCTCTTCTTCTCAGACATTCCTCTATGCGTGGTAACACAACGAGCATTCAGATTTATAAGCATTAATTCCACCAGCAGTCTTATGTAGTAGGTAGTAATGTTATCTCCATTGTAAGATGAGAAAATTGTTGCCCACAGGGATAAAATAATTTCAGGCAGTAGAAAGAATTTTAAACAGTTCTCAAAAGCACTTAGATACTGTGTGCTGGGAATAGGATTTAAAGCTAGGTGTTTTTGCTAGATTCCTTTCTTTCTCCATACAAAAAGAGTTAACAAAATAGAACAAAGACTCACAGCAAAATGTAAAATTGAGAAATTACAAAAAAAAAACCAGGGGAAACACTTCAAGGCTGAGATAGGGTTGAATGTTTGATAGAAGCTCAAGGATGACCTGCAGAGTTATAGAGAATATTTGCAAAAGATTCATCTGACAAGGAATTGATATTCAAAATATATAAAGGCCTGAAAAGGCCAACCACTCAAAAAAACCAAAGAACCAAATTTTTAATATGGACTAAAATAACTAACCAGATAATTCAGTAAAGAAGACATAACAAATGACCAATAAATAAGTATTACATGAGAAAGTCCTCAGTGTCTACAACCATCATGCTAATCTACTGCAGTGATATATATCTGACCTATCATTATCTAATCTTTTCAGGGTCTTGCTTTGTAGTTCAGGTTGACCCTGGGCTCACTATGTAGCCCAGGTAAGCCTGGAACTCAGCAATCCTCCTGTCTCTGCCTCTGCCATGCTGGGATTATAGGCGTGAGCCACCACACCCAGCATTATCACTGTCTGATCTTGATGACTATCATCAAAAGAATGAAAAATAACAAATGTGGAGAAAAGGAGGCTCTAATATGTGGTTAGTGGGAATGTCAATGAATAAAGCTACCATATGAAACCATATAAACATTCCTAAAAATGCAAGAACCACTACTGTATGATTACACCACTCATTATGTATCCAAAGAAAAGAAAATTATTATATCAAAAAGACGTTTGCAGTCCCATGTTTTGTGCAGCACTACTTACTAGCCAAACTATGAAATATATCCAGGTGCCTTTCAGTGGATGAATGAGAAAATAAGATGTGATATATTTACATAATGGAATGGTATTCAGCCATTAAAAAATGAAATTTTGTATTTTTGGTCTAATCTGAATAGCAATGAGGTCAATATGTAAAATAAATTAAGAGAAATAAATAGCACATGATCTCACTCACTTGTGGGAACAAGTCAATTTTACAGAAGAATGTAATGAAGCAGCTGTCACTTGAACCTGGAAAGTATGTGGAAAGAAGTTCAGTAAAAGACATGAGAACACAAGAATGAATGTATTACTTTCAGTTTTTCTTCACCACAGTAGGATTACTCTCAGTTAAAGTACACTTTAGTATATTTCCAAGTAACTAGAAGAGTACAGAATTTCCATCAGGTATTAATGGAGAGACCAAAATGATTACTGCACTGATTTGGATATTACACACAATATACGTGTATTGAATTCCCACAATGTATTCTCTAAAGATGTGCAAATATTATATCTCACAAAAATAAAATAAAACCAGGAAAAGCTAGATATGTTGGCTTCCAGAATATATCTCATTAGTGACCACATTTAATTTTCTTTCCAGGCCTAGACTTAATATATAAGTTGTTTCTGAGAATGACTTCACTATCATACATTGGTAGAAGGTACATATGGAGGAAGAAAATGGTTTCTCTACTTACTTCAATAGAATTATTATGATTTACCAAAATCATAGTATTATATACTAATTTTATGAACTTGTTATACGTTCATCTTTTGACATTTACAAACCTTAGCCACTATCCTGTACTAGAATATGAGATTACTGGCCCACAAATTAAAGAAACACTATAAAGGATGAAAACAGGCCTTGTCATATGAAAGGCTCCCTTTTGGAGATCTTATCTAAGTACTACCAAAGAGACATGCAAATCATTAAGAGATCTGTTCCTGGGTCTATTTAACTTCATTAGCAATCAACTCTCTTAAACTTTGATGCTGCGTACTACAACAACGCAAATTTAGTCTCTCCTTCATTATTTTTCTGTCCCTAAAGCATCTAGATAGTCTCTTCTCAAGTTTTCATATCCAAACTCTGCCAAGTAGTTGCTTTACCTGGTCAAAGCAACATTTGGATGCTAACCAAGTAGTCTCCCTGGAAATGGTATAGCTCAATAAGTTTAGCATTCAATGAAGAAATCTTACATCATTAACATGTTAATGTTTAAAGTCTTTAATAGGCTAAAATTAGTCAAAGGGTCATGGGCAGCAATATTTGTTATAATTCTGTATTTGAAGCTACATACCCATAACCACATCAGCATGATCCCAACATATTCTCAGTAGTTACACAATCACCTAAGATTATCATCATTTGTTTCTAATATCTTCCCTTGAGTCCAACCCCTTGAGAATGCCTCACATGGAAGCTCTGAAATAGAAACTTAAACATCTTTAGCTGACAAAAACAAATTATTTTACATTTCAGAAAGTTTAAAGACAGTTTTATATGTAAATGCTTCCCAAAGCATATAAGGCAAAGGCTTGTCAAAACTGTCTGAACAAAATGAGATGGGAGTCTAACTCAGTGGTAGAAGGCATGTTAACCTGTTCAATGCCTTGGGTTCAAACTTCAGCATAACCAAAAGCAAAATTTACCTGAAAAAAAGTATTTGTTCTTGTCATAGACACCTCTGCTACTTACTAGAAGATTAAAATGATCATTAAAATTTCAAGTGTGCAATTCCACTCCACTGCCTTTGGTCACTTAAAAGGTTATGGTTGAATTTATAAGTTATTTTGACTGATATCCATGTAAGTTGTAAAGCACTTTTGGAGTGTGTCTGCTAGAGTACTTCTGAAAGACAATAGCATTAATAGACAGAATACAGAAGATCCACTCTCCTTTTCCAAGGAAGATGTGAAGACTTCGCCCAATCTCTCAGGGGCTGACTAGAATAGAGTACAAACGTGGAAGAAGGGAAAACCCTTTCCCTGATTTTGAGCTGAGATTTTCACTTCCCCCACGTCAGAGGGCATCAGATGTCTAGGTTCCTGGACCTTGGAGTCCAAGGTGTACACTAGCAGCCCCTCCATCGTCTTTTCTCCCCATTGAGAACTTCTCCTTATTTCCCCAGTTCTCTAGCCTTTGGGCTGAGGCTGAACTGCATCATCAACTTTCCTAGTTCACTAGCATGCAGACAAAATTATAAGCAATGGCATGAGATAATTTATACAGAAGGTTTCTCTTTAAATCTATGCATATACTATTGATTCTGTTTTGCTGGGTAATTGTAATATAATTATTTAGTAAAATTTCCATGGTTGTTATCTAAGATAGTGGATAATAACTAACTTCTCTCTTTCTCTAAACCATAAATCACTTCATCTACTTCTCTTGGAGCAAAGGACAAGTTCCTTCTATTTTTGCAGGGTTAACCTGAATATCTATGATGTAAATATTAACCTCTATTGCTTCCACTAAGATATTTGACCTTAAATAATTCATCCTTCATTTTATTAGTTCCTACCATGTTCTCAAATTTAGTAAATCTGTACCATGAGAAAAAAATTTTCTTAAATTCTTTTGTTTGCTTCATGCTAAGAGCTTCTCTCAAATTACTTGAATTTGTGAAACATTTTAATAAATATGCACTGCCCCAGGAATGACATTTTCTTACTTCTTTGCAATTTTATATTCTGTTTAATACAAGTGAAATTGCTACTTTGAAGTTCGACCATGATCTTTCTATTGGTGATATTCTCACATGCATTTACCCTATACTTTCTCCATTTGTGTAATATATTCATTTGTCATTTGTATGCATTAATAGATGCATACTATGTGTTTTATACTTTGAAAATCAAAATAAAATTTGGCTCTATTCCCAGTGGATGATTGAGGTGATAAAGATTAGAATTACAGATCTGTCTTTGGGAGATTAGAAATGTAACATAAAAATTGAGCTGAAAATTATTTTTTTTCTTTCTGATTAATGATAAATTTCACAGGAAAACATAATTTCACAATTAGAGTCAGCTTCCTTAGTAGGTCACTCAGTGTGAAGTATGAGGAAAAAGAATTCAAAGATGGACAGAGTTAAGGTATGTGTGAGGGACTCATGAATTTTAATGTCTTTAATCAAGATGTCATATAGAAGAAAATTAATTTATCTTGATAAGACTTTAGTTTAGATACCTATGAGCAGTCTGCATGGAAATACATATTACATGCTTCTTATGTTAGATAAAAAGTTGAAAAATTATAGATTTGAATCCCATATTTCCCTGTGCTCCAGAAATCACCATTTTTTTGCCTTACTTTTTATGTCCCAATTATGCTCAATATCATGGCTTGGATCTAGATGTCTCCCTAAAATTTACTGTGTTCATAGGTGGGGCTTCATAAAGGTAGTTGGATTTAGGGTGTGTGGTATTTATATTCAGGGTTTCATGGTACTGAATTATTATACTAGTTGGTTACCATAGTTCTGGTTGTAGATAATGGAAAGATCTGTAGCCTGGGTGGGTTAAAAGGGAATGGGAGGTTTGCTGCTTTGCTGCCTCCTGCCTCTTACACCATCACTGTTTCTCCTCTGCCATGATCCCCCTTGCACTCAGCCCTACTTTGCAGCTATGCACTGAAACCACTTTGAATTGTTAGCCAAAATAAGCCTTTGCTACTTTAACTTGTGTTAGATATTTCATTTCAGCAACAACCAAAAGTAACTAAACATTAATCTTCTTTCCTCCTTGACCATCCCATGTTGTTGTCTCTGTATGGAACTCCTTCCTGTATGCTCACCCACCCCAGCCATCTTGTTCTTACCTTTAGGTTACTAGCTTCTTTTCCTTCTCTGAAGACCTTGATGAAGAAAGCACCCCTATCATATGTTCTGATATTTCTGTAGACTCTTCACTAACCCTGAACATACATGCAATTATCTAAATATTCATATGAATATTTGTTTAAAGCATTTCCTTATTAATGCCTACATATTTGAGAAATGAAGAGAGATCGTGTCTGACCCAAAGAGCCCCTTTCTTGCCCTACCATGGAACAAAGAAGAACAAAAAGTTTGAAGATATTAAGAAAATCAAGAAATGCTAATGAATTACAGAGATGGTTAACTTTTAGATTAATGCTATTGTTATAACATAAAGATTAAGTTTTCTTTGATATTTTCTTTGTTCAGTGAAAGATCTTCCAAGGTTTCATCTCTGAACTTGACATGTATGGATTTTTTTCATTATAGTTTCTCACAATCTATTCAAAAGTGAGATTCCTTTCCCATAAAAAAAAATCAGCCTCATTAATTTTTATTTTAAATATTTATAATGGCACCAGTTTTCTCTCAGATCCTCACACTTAAAATAGTAAATGATTTAGTAAAGATTAAATTTTCCAGGCCGGAGATTTAACTCAGTGGTTCCAGCGCCTGCCTCACAAGCGCAAGGTGCTGAGTTTGATCCCCAGTAACCACATATAATGCTGGGCGTGGTGACTCACACCCACCAACAATCAATACCACACACCACAGTACCAGGTGTGGTGGCTCACGCCTGTAATCCCAGAATTTGGGAGGTAGAGACAGGAGGATTGCTGAGTTCGAGGCTTGCCTGGGCTACATAGTGAGCTCAGGGCCAGCCTGAATTACAGAGCAAGACCATGTCTCAAAAAAAAAAAAAAACAAGATTAACTTTTCCATGTTTTGATTAGCAAATCCAGATAATATACACACACTGCTCATTTGTCTTATATAAAATTCTCCATATCCATCTCAACATTATATTGCCTGTTTGATGGTCTGGCTTTAGTCATTTAATGGTTAAAAAAAAGTAAACAAAGTTTGTGAATGTAGGGGACAGGAAGCTGTGGATTGGAGGTGGAATGGGAAAAAATGAGAATTAAATTGTGTCATATACTGATACAAATTCTCAAAGTTGATTGTAATCATGATGTATATATAAAATATACTGATAAATTTAATTTTAGAAAACTACATGAAGTAATTATCACTGTATAATTCAGAAGTTAACACCTGGAAAACTGAGGGATTTAATTCAAGTATACAATATTTTAGAACTGTTCTTTTTCAAGAGGCTATCATGGTTCAGGTAGAATAGAGCACAGTCATTGTTTTCATCTTTATCACGCTTTTTTTTTCTTTGTTTGTTTTTTGAGACAGGGTCTCGCTTTGCAGTTCAGTCTGGCTCTGAGCTCACTATGTAGCCCAGGCAAACCTCGAACTCAGCCATCCTCCTGTCTCTGCCTCCCAAGTGCTGGGATTACAGGCATGAGCCACCACGCCTGGCACTATTATGCTTATTTTTATACAAAGTTTTTGTGTAAGTTAATACAGTACTTTCAAAAATATTTGACACATATATAATAAAGTTGCCTTAAGTGTTTCTATCAGTTTTAAAGCCCCATTATATTACATTGTACTAAAACAATAGCTTCTGCATTGATAATGCAAAAAGAAATACCAAGAACTGCTCCAGGAATGGATTTTTTTCATTTTTAAAAAATGATTTATTATGTTAAAGCTGTCATTCTATATTGCCCAGGAAAACACAAGTAATAAAGAAGCCAGGTTTTTAAAAAACAGTATTGTCAGCACTCAGGAGGCAGAGACAGGAGGATTGCTGAGTTCGCGGTGGCTTGCCTGGGCACCATAGTGAGCTCAGGGCCAGCCTGAACTACAAAGCGAGACCCTGTCTTAAAAAAAAAAAAAAAAAAACAGTATTGAAAAAATGTAAACATTGAATAGCTTATTAGAAAATATTCTGAAATTACATATGTGCTAATGTTTAGAATCACATTCCTTTAAACATACTTTTAAGAAAAATTTAATAAAATGTTTTAAATAATTAAAATTTAGTGAATTGTGGGTTGGCTCTTTGGTAGAGCACTGCCTGTCATGCCTAAGACCTGGGTTCAGTCTCTACAATTGCAAAAATATTTCAGTGATTTATGAACTTAGAACAGATAAATCCACATTTTGCACATATTCATGATACTTTTTTATATTTTGCTGCATTCTCTCCATCTGCATCTGTATCTGTATCTAGGTCTATTCATATGTAATTAATTTATCTAGACCATTTAAGTGTAAGCTGACACTTTATGTGCCTTTACCTTTTAATATTTCAGACAATTTTCTTAAGGTGAGGATGGGGATTTTCAGTGCAAGACAAGATGGACTAAGTTATACAGGAGCTTAGGTGTATCTATAAATTGTGAATATAAAGTAGTAAGCAACTATCTGAAAATTGAAACCAAAATACACAGGTGAACTCAGATGTAGGGAACAGGAAAGGGAACATTACATTACCAGAACATTTCCAGTGGATCCTGGTCTCCTATGAGCCACAATAACACAAGGCAAATTAAAGAATAAAGACAGGAAATGAGAGTTAGAGAAGAAGCTGGGAGCTGGACCTGACCATCGCTGGTTTGGTAAGCAAAGATGAAGGCCCTTTGAGCATGCCATTGTTTACTGGGTTCACAGGGAGTAGCAGATGACTCAGGGGGTGATGATACTAAACTGACAAGAATGTTATAATCAGAAGTATCAGATGTCTTGGAGGGAGGTGGTTAATCTAGGACCAAGGGGATCTTATGCTGATGAGGATCTTATCTTGATTAGGAAGTCAAAATAAGTCATTCTTACAACAGGAGGCAGGATGGGTTAAGGTGATAAGGAATTAGTCTCTTACACTTCTCTATGAGTTACCAAAGAATATGGATGTCTTCAGCTGATGTAATTTTGCTGTTGAGTATCACAGCATCAGGGGACCATTGAGGTCTTAGCTGTGAACTTAGGCAAAAATGCAGTAATGTTTTGACATACGATAGCTGGCCTGTAAGCAAGAAGACTAGGCCTAATCATAATTTAATTGTGAAATGATTTTATCTAAAATTTTGTAGGATAGTTTCTGACACTCAGGCAAGTCAAAACCCAGGGGCCAGTCCAGCACATATTCTGAGTCCTTCTCCTTCTCACATACTTCTCAACCTTTACCAAAGGAAGCCACAGTATCTCATAACAGTGGAAAGGTGCAGTGTACAGACACCAAAACTCTGAAAGAAACTTCCTCTTTTTAGCCATAGAATGAATATTCTTTTTCCTTATTTCCTATAAATTCCCGCCACAAGGCCATCTTACCACAAAGCTGCTGTTGTTGAAGTATGGAGGAATCATGAGCTATGGAATGCTAAAGTTCAACCTGTGCTCTGGCCAGATGAACCAAGAAGAAAGGACACAGTGGGCCAAAGAATATATGGTGTGGATATATCAATTTTTTTTCTCTCCCATTTCTTTCACAGCATTTTCTAATTGTAGCCCTCAGTCAAATCTTACAATTTAGCTTGCTAAAACCCTGCACAATCCCTATGTTCCTGGCTCAAGGAGCTGGAACTGCATCACAGGTGATGCCTATCAGAGGATGAGAAAGAAGAAAAAATTTGTAGTTATGTGTAGGAACTAGTACAAACGCAGGACAAAGTGACAACCTGTGATGAAGAAGAGGTTCACAAAATGCAGCAAAGCCTTTGGGAATCACTGTGAGTCTTGCAAATTAATGGGAAGTATGGTCAGGCTTAAACCTGTCACAGGGGCTGAGATTTAGCTGAGAAGGCAGTGCAAGAGATTTAGATTAGTGGCTCTAGCACCTGTCTTGCAAGCGCAAAGTCCCAAGTTCAATCTCCAATACAAAAACAGACAAACCAACAAACATGTTACATATGTATGTATGTATGTATGGATAGATAAAGGATAGAGAGATAAAGAGAGAGAGATGATAAATAGATAGATAGAGATAGATAGGTGATAGATAGATAGATAGATAGATGCAGGAAGTACCCTGAACCTAACCTAACAGGGCAGAGTGGTTAACATACAACCACAGAATCAGCAGCAGCAGCAACAGTAAAACATTCTATAAAGAAGTTTAACAAAATAAGCAAGTTTGAAAGGACTCTCAATCCAAAGTTACTGGCCATAAGAAGACCCAGAGGAATATGACCTATGGTAAGAACTAATTCTCAAGGGAAAACACAATCAACAGAAGATCACCTTGAGGTAACTCATATGTGGGGATTTTCACATATCTTTAAGGGAGCTACTGGAACCAGGAGGTGAAATGTAGACACTAATCACCTTTACGATGAAGGGAGACTAGTTTTCAGCAAACAGAGAAACCCTAAAAGAAGACATTGGCAATTTTAAAACACAAAATATATTACCTAAAGTAGAAAATTTGCTACATAAGCTTAATAGTAGAATGGTGATAACAGAGGGGAAATGTCAGCGATGTTAAAGACAGATCAATAGAATGTATCCAATTTGAGGAATAGACAGATCAAATACTTTTTAAAGAAAAAAAAAAACAAAGCCTCAGAGACTTATTAGAGAATAATAAAATGTTCACCATCCATTTCCCATGACATCAAAAAGAGATGGTGTAGGAAGAAAAGTGGTTTCTGAAAACTTCCTAAATTTAGGTCATGATATTCAAAACACTAGAGATTTGAGAAGCTTGTCACAAAAAGATCTACAGGGAGAAAAACATATCTGGGCACATAGTTAAATGATTTAAAATCAAAGCTAAAGGAAAAAAGTTTAATCCATTGCATTTAAAGAGAAATGAGGTAGAATGAGATAAATGAATAGGAAAGAAGGATGCAGGAAGAATCCTGAAAATGCTGATCAAAGAGAAACTGGCAATACAAAAATTCATTATGCAGCAAAATACTTGCCAGTAAGGCCGATGAAATAAAGACATTAAGGTAAATAAAAACTAAGCAAAATGGTTGTCAGTGGTACTGATTTTTTTAAATGCTAATGAAAATCATTGAACTGAAGGAAAATGATACCAGAGATAAACTCTTAATGAACGAAGAACAACAAGCACAGGAACTACTGGAGTAAATATAAAAGACTTTATGTGTTTTTTGAACTACATATGAAAAATAAAATGGAAAGTTACATTATTTAATGTGATTTTCTATATATAAAAATGAATACCTAGGCCTAACATAAGGAGGAGTGTAAAGGAAATTTTAACAAGATTCTTTTTATAGCCACAGTACTGTTAAAAACTCAGTAAACTGGGCCGGAGGGTTAGCTCAGTGGTTCCTGCGCTGGCCTCGCAAGCGCAAGGACCTGAGTTCGATCTCCGGTAACCACATATAATGCTGGGCGTGGAGACATGCCCACCAACAATCAATGCCGCATACCACAATGCTGGGCGTGGTGGCTCACGCCTAATCCCAGCACTCGGGAGGTAGATACAGGAGGATTGCTGAGTTCGCAGCGGCTTGCCTGGGCACCATAGTGAGCTCAGGGCCAGCCTGAACTAAAAAGTGAGACCCTGTCTCCAAAAAAAAGCAAAAAAAAAAAAAAAAAAAAAAAACTCAGTAAACTTATCTTTGTTAAAATGCATTTTTGGTTTTTGATGCCAGGTGTTGAACTCAGGACTTTGCACTTCCTAACTCACCATGGCATCACTGAGCAACATCCCCAACCTTAATACACTTTTATTTCGCTTTCATTCTGTATTTCATTTTCACTAATTATCACCATACTATTTTAATGGCACATATCTTTTCATAGTAAAAATCCACTTAGGGGGTGCATATTGGCTTTAATAGTATTTCTTTAATTTCTGGTAAACTGGAAAACTTTTTTTCCTATACTTTGTATTTCATAAGATTGATAGTTTGGAATATTGGTCAGTTGTTACAAGAATGTTCCTCAGTTCATTTTTGTCTGCTGTCTCTTCATAATTAGATTCAAGTTATGCCTTCCCAACTGCCAAAAGACTACATAAATGATATGGTAACCTTTAAATTATATCTCATTTGGAGACATTCAATACCTGCTGCCTTTTACTGGTGATGATTTTGATTAGAAAGTCAGAATGTTCCTTAAATTCTCCATTGTATAACAGCTATTTATGCTTTGCAATTAATCAGCAATATATGGCCAGGCAGTCTGAAATTAGGCAGTTTGATTTCCAACAGATTTCGTTAATGTGATTTAATACTCATTAATGATCACTGAGATCTTTGGAAATTCAAAATATTAATTTTGCAACTTTACTACTCTATATAGATTAATCTGTTAGCATTCTGTTCTAAGAAATAGGGGACTGGGAGTTTAGCTCATTGTTTCTATCACCTGCCTCATAAGTTCAAGGTCATGAGTGTGATCACTGGTATACACCTCAAAAAAGAAAGAAATATGTATCAAATCTATCAGTCTGATGAAATTCAATTTTACTAAAATATTATATTCCTGAACTTTATTTAAAGTGTAATATTAGCTAAATTTGGTCAGTCAGAGCATCTTCAGCCTTTCTTGAATCGTCATACTTTTGAACAATTCAGGATTTTTTGTAGCTCAATCCAGTCAATTTTTATATAACCTCTTCACTTTTCTTCCACAGCTAAACATATCCATCAGGCTGTAGGCCCCATATTTTATTAAACATGTCTCTTATAATTAGACATTATTTGTAATAACTTACTTTATAAGTAGTTTCAATGAATAATTTGGGGCAAATCTTCTTTATTTGAGATATATCTTCAGAATCAATTCTCAAAATAAAGAATGGCCGGGCCGGAGGGTTAGCTCTGTGGTTCCGGCACCTGCCTCTCAAGCGCAAGGTCCAGAGTTCAAACCCTGGTAACCACATAAAATGTTGGGCGTGGAGACTCAAGCCCACCAGCAATCAATACCACATACCACTGTGCCAGGTGTGGTGGCTCATACCTGTCATCCCAGCACTCAGGAGGCAGAGGCAGGAGGATTGCTGAGTTCGAGGCTTGCCTGGGCACCATAGTGAGCTCAGAGCCAGCCTGAACTACAAAGGGAGACCCTGTCTCAAAAATAAATAAATAAATAAATAAATAAACAAACAAATAAATAAATAAAAAAGAATGGCCAATCAAAGACAAACAGGCAAATTTTCAGACTTTGGCAAAGTCCCCACCTTGAAGTTGTGGTAGTTTAATCTCCCCCACACCGCACCAGTGGGAGCAGCTGCTTCTTGTTAAGTTTTGCAGCACTCCCCGCAAGGAATATGTAAAACCTTTAAATTTTGTACATTTTAGTACTTTCATGAGTGAGACTGAGTATCCTTGTACGTTTTAAAATATTTTGGAATCCTCTGTGTGTGTGCATGTGTGTGTCTATAGCTCCATGTAGGTCTATTCATGTAATTCTTTCACTTTTCTAGGTTTTCTTTTTCACAAGTATTAAAATTTATTTATATACTGGAAATATTAACTCTCCATCTGTGATATGTCACAAAAATCATCTAGTTTGTCATTTTCCTTTGGAGTTTGCGTATGATATACTTTTTACCTTCATGCAAATTATATATACATTATTTATTATAAATATTCATAGAATATCTATATAAATATGTTTATGTTTGTACCCTGTATCTTAATTTTCATTTACAGTAAATGATACATTTATTATAAAAGAATGTATTCCAATTCTCTTTTAGTACATGGAAACTTTTGACTTTCATAGATAGAAATCATTCATTTTGAGTTCCTTCTATATGGGTTTTTAGGAAATCATCTAATTTTATTTTTCAAAATGTTTATTCCCAGTAACATCTAATACCATTTACTTAAAAGCTGAGTGATTTGAGATATTCTTTTAACCACATTTGTGCATGTACTTGACTCTACTTCTGGGACTGTTCAATAATGTAGTGCATTTTATAATTACAGGAGCTGAGGCTTCATTGTAAGTTTTAAATATTGCAAACAAAAACAAAACCAAAAAAAAAAACTCCTCCTACTTATAGCTCTGCCTTTTCCAATGGTGTTCTAGGGATGATTTCTATCTTTATTAAGGTAAAATTGACAATTAAACACTATATATTTATAGTACACCAGTACATCACTACATACGTATATTATGAACTAGTCAGTACAATCAAGTGAATTGATAGTCATAATCTTACACAGTTATTACCTTCTTGTGTGTACATAAGAAGTGACAATATTTAAGATCTACTTTCAAATTTCCAGTGAGTAATATATTAACTTACAGTGTTTTGCCTCAGATATCCGGATATTATCCTATACAAGTGAAACATTACAGCCCTTGACAACCTATGCTCCTCCTTCTCCTCCAACCTTTGGCAAATACCAAGCTATTCTATGCTTTTATTAGTTTGACTATTTTATATTGCTCATGTGAGTGAGAAGGAGGAATATCTCCAAGCTTTTTATTGTGTTGGTATTATCTGGACACCAAGTCACATGAAGGTAACAAATTATGAATTCACATCACTAATGGACATATATTCAAAAATCTTTAACAAAACAGTAGCAAACAATCCAATAGCACATTAAAGACCATATAGCTTTGATATCGCAAATATGTTAAAAATAAACATACTTTTGTATGACCATCAGGTCAAAGAGAGAAAAAAGCAAGAAGTATGTAAGATCTATTTCCAGATAAATATAACAAAAAGACAACTTGTCAAAACAGAAAATTTAGCAAAACTTATATTGAGAGAAATTTATAGCAATAAACACCAACCTTAAAAAAAAGAAGCAAACTCTAACAATCTGATTCTGTACTTCAAGATACTAGAACAAGAAACAAAAGAAAATAAATTTGGAAGAGTGAAGATTTTAGCAGAATTAAATCAAATACAAAGTAAAAATAACAGGAAAAAAGTCAAAGTTAAACTGTTTTTTGAAAAGTGAATAAAATTCTCAAACACATTAACTAAAGGAAAAAGGAATGAGACTCAAATAAAATCAGAAAAGAAAGAGGTGACATCATTACATGTCTCAGAAAAAGGATCATAGAGGGAGTACAACAAATAATTATTTGCCAGCAAATTTGCTAACATGGAAGACATGGGCACATTCTTAGAAACAACCTACCAAGACCACTTTGAGAAGAAATAAAGAAACCTTAGCAGACCAAGAACAAATAAGGAAACTGAATGAGTGGTCAAATCTTGTCAACAAAGATAATTCATATGACACATTCTGTCACATCTCCAGAAACAGCATCAATTCTTAAAAGCTTACAAAACATAAAGCCAGAAGAAATATTTCCAAATTCATTGTATGAACCCAACAAAGTTATGATACTAAACCCCACCTACCTGTAAACATTTCCTTTTCCTTGTTGACCTGATCAGCTCCAGAAAAATCTCTAGTATTTTTTTTTGCTTTTTGGAGACAGGGTCTCGCTTTGTAGTTCAGGCTGGCCCTGAGCTCACTATGGTGCCCAGGCAAGACGCCGTGAACTCAGCAATCCTCCTGTCTCTGCCTCCCGAGTGCTGGGATTACAGGCGTGAGCCACCACGTCCGGCATTGTGGTATGCGACGTTGATTGTTGGTGGGCGTGTCTCCACGCCCAGCATTATATGTGGTTACCGGGGATCGAACTCAGGACCTTGCGCTTGCAAGGCAGGCGCCGGAACCACTGAGCTAACCCTCCGGCCCTCTAGTATTATTATTGATATCGCATTACATTAATAAGAGCCCATGGGAAATTTAAATTTTGATGCTGTATTAATGTTTAAAGTTATATTTTTATGTTTACATTTTGAAATTCCATCATGCCTTACATTTTAATGAGTTCAACTATTTCAAGTTTTTTTTTTTTCCTGAGTAGTGGCTTATACTGTTATTATTATAATGGATTTTTTTTCTATTTGTTTGGTCAACCACAAACTTGGCTTTGACAGTTTTGAGAAGTGCTGTATAGGTATTCTGTAGGATGCTCCTGTACTGAAATCTGATATCTTTCTGTGTATGGACTGGACTGTTGAGTTTTTTAGGGAAGGTGAATCAGCAATAAAGTAGCACTTGTTAACCAGTCATAGCATTTAAAAATGAATTACAGTTGATATTAACTTGATTACTTGCCTGAAATAGTAGTGATCAAGCTTCTTCACTGTTGTTTCTCCTTTTCTTCACTCTCCATGCAGTGCTCTTTGACAATTGCTGAAGAAATGGAGATTTGTACTCCCTCTCCTTGAAAGTAGAATATTAACATAAATTACTTAGAATATTTTGCATAAGTGTCATCAATTTCCTCTACTTAATTATGCAATCATTTCATATATATATGTGTGAATACATAGCTATTTAATTTACACCATGCATTATAATCCAATGCTACTCCAACATGCTACACAATTGTTCAACCTTTGACCACCGGGTACTATTTCAGTTGGGTCCATCTGAGTGAGCGTCACAAAGAAATCCTTTTTTGGCACTACAAGATGCCCCATCAATGTTGGGTTTTTCCTTTTCTAGTCCTAGAATCAGTAATTTTTCCAAGGATTCTTAATTTCTTTTACTGAAAAATTATATTAGAAACCAAATTCCTGATCCTTAGGTACATAAGAAATACATACATGTGTGAGCCAATTTTGAAAGAAAAAATTAGGAAGTAGAGTTGCATATTAATTTGTTTGAAAGTTACCTTGAGATTGCAAGGTATCCTATTTTGGTAGCTTCCAGTTGTCAAAAAATACCTTCCCAAACTAAGGTTACCTGGTTGTAACAATATTTTCATGATGCACTTCAATCAAAAAAAAATGTAAAATGTAACTATGTACCAAGACTAATACAAATTCTATTAATCCATAACAATGTTTTCTAGTTACTGTATTGAATTTGAATTTAGAAAATAAATAATAAAATCTCACTTGTATCTTTTGTATATTTTTGTAAGAGATTTTATGTGATCATAAGTATAATTTAGGACACATGAAAAATCCCTTCATTTTGTTTTATTTATATCTTCTCAGAAGAATACTGAGGGTAAAAATTTATAGCTGCAATTTTGAAATATTTAAGTGGTGAAAGCTACGTAATGTGGGTATGATACAAACATTCTTAATTTCTGTGTGGGTTTGTTCTGTGGAATTTAAGCAGAATCCTTGTGAAAATACTACTGAATTCTTTGTTCATTCTATTGATCTTGTCACTTAATTTGCCTGAAAATTCAATATATTGTGGATAGGATTTTCTCAAAGAGAATCCATTTAAAATAGATTTGATAGCATGGAAATAAGTACTAGCAAAACATTCTAATGTTTTCCCTTATCAAGATCAACTTCTACAAAGTTGACTATTGATTTTGCACATAGAAATAATATGCATCACTTTTTACCACATCCTCATGTAACCCATCAGGAAGGTTTATCTTCCTCTTACTATTCCTTGGACATACACATTAGCAGTCTCAAGCTCTGCCAAAATGTGGACCCTCAGGAGTACCTTATTCCATGAAGATGTGCATCATTTGGGCCCCCACTTACCAGCAGCCTCAACGTGCTAATAAAGCACAAGGAGAGCTCTAAGAAAATTTTAAGGCAAATAAATTATTCTTAAAGTTCAGACTGTACATATTTTGTAGTCTGTGGGGAAATTCATAACAGTTGAGACACAGTAGCAAAGGTCAGACAGAGGAGAAACCAGATGGGATTCATCAAAAGACCTGGAATTATCATGGAAAACTCATCTCTGTTGAAATTGAGGATAGATTTTCTGGGCTCTCTGACTTACCTCTTGTGGAAGCTTTTCTTACTAGCCATCATCAAAAGGCAGGTCAAAGTCACTTGTCTATTGTTTCTGAAATCCATTTTTTTTTCTTCTTTCTATTCCTAGAAATAAAAGAAAATTGGGATTGGGCTCTTGTTTTTTCCTAGAAAATCACACAAAGGTTTCAGACTGTTGCTTAAAAAGTTTCTCCAAAGTGCTTCTCCTTTCTAGATAGTACTTGCAAAAGGAAATGGAAGATGTGAGTTGAGGTATTTTCATACTCTCCACTTAATGGTTCCCAAAGGACTCTGACTCACCTGAATCCATTCAGCATGTTTTCTTTGATTAAGATCTGGAGCCACACTTATTTGGCAGGCTCCTGCAACATACTTGCTAAATATTTTTCCTCCTTTGACATTAGGTGAATGGCAGGGAATTTCTTGCTACCAAGGTCTGTACTTTGGGAACAGCATTCTTTCTCAATTTTAAAAGTTATTTCTTTAAATTATTTTTCATTATAATATATTCAGTCTTCTGTTTACTTCTGTAAAAGATTGTTTACTTCCAGCATGTGATGATTTGTAATCACAAACAATGCCTAATAGATAAATCACACATAGAATTAATTCCCTAAGGAAATCACCATCGGATTTATTTACTTACTATCATCAGTCAGCTGTCAAAATCTTTTTTCTTCTGTCCCTAATGCTAATTCCAGTTTGGGTTATTGGCACTTACTAGAATTCTCTTTTGTCTTTTTTATTTCCTGTTCTTTTACTCTATTTTCTGTGAGAAACAAGATCATTTCTGAACTGTTCCCCAGATACAATCCTGTTGATCCTAATTCAAATATTTTTGTCTTCTCTAGTAGGATGTGAGATATAGTATGTATTTCTTAGGTATTCATTAGTTACCAGAGAATGCTCGTCTTTCTAATGTAACTTGCAGATTCTAAGCAATGTAACAAAATTAATGCTGTAAAGCTAATAAAAAGAATAGAATTAATTATATTCCACAAATATCAGCAAAAATTAATTGCTTTTGAAAAATATAATTTGAAGGAAAATTATTAACAGGAAATAAGAGAGACTTACCACATTTATAAAAGGAAATAACTATGGTAGAAGATGTTAGGTATGCATTTATTAGGCCACAAAGAAAATCTCAATATTTTTTCTCAAAAAAATCAATGTTCATAAGGACCACAATTTAGTCAAATCAGAACTCAAAACAAGACATTGACATATATAATATCCAGAATCACATATATTTAATTTTGATAAATCATAGGCTACAATACAGGCAAAAAGCTATGAAATACTAAAACCTGAAATAAAGTGAAAGAATAATACATCACAACTCTTGAGTATAACAAAATTATATAAGTGAAAATTGTAAATTCTGACCTTTACAATTGGTTTAACTCTGTTACCCAGACTATAGCCTTTGTCCTTAGCAGGTATGGGCTGAGGTAGAGAAAGATGGTAATTATCTTTATTTTTAATTTATATTTTAAAAGCTTACTGGACATTATTTTACAAGTATGTGCATCAAAGTGTTTTTTTTTTTAACTTGTATGGTAAGACAAGTGTTTAAAGTTCTGGTTCCCTCAACTCCTCCTGTCTCTCAGTTATCTGTTCTAATAGTTTGAAAGAGTACCCAGTTCATTCCTCTCTCTCCCACCTGCAAAGACACTCAGGTGTATTTTGTTATGTTCTAAAGGTGTGTCCTGCAGACTGGTGCCATGCATGCAATTCTGCAACCTCAGCACAGAAATGGAGAAGATGCTGATGGACACACATATTCATTTTATAGGGTCAGTTTGGGTTTACAGAAACTAATAACAAGATATCCCCCCCATTCATTCATTTTACTTTTATTACAACTAATCAAAGGATTGGCCTGCAACAGAAGGCAACCACAAGAACAAAAACCAGTGCTTCTAGAGAGGTGGTTTAAGATTGATTGATTTATTTATGTGCAAATGGATACACCTGGAGGACACGCTAATGAGTGAAATCAATAGATCACAGATAGGCAAATACTGGATATTCTCATTGATGTGAGAGCACCTGTAGACACAAATGAGATCTAGAAAGTATGACAGTCTTTGTAGAATGGAAAATTTCCAAAGGAAATTTGGTGTGGGGATGTAATGAGGGGAAGGAATAAATACGATTCTGAAAGAAAATAAATGAGCATGTATATAGGGGGTGGGGAGGTGTGGGTGGGTGGGGATATGGGTAAAAATGAGAATTGTGCCATATATTGGTGCAAATTCCCCAATGTTATGTATGATTGTGAGATGTTTATAAATTGTACCAATGAAGAATCCAATTAAAAAAAAAAAAAGAAGTGCTGCTTTAGTGTGGCCAACAACGTTTCTGGCAGTATTTCTTTTTTATTTTAATTGAATTCTTATTGGTACAATTTATATACATCTCACAATCACACATAACATTGGGGAATTTGCACCAATATATGACAGTCAATTCTCATTTTTACCCATATCCCCACCCACCCACACCTCCCCACCCCCTATATACATGCTCTTTTATTTTCTTTCAGAATCATATTTATTCCTTCCCCTCATTACATCTGGCAGTATTTCTTATTGCTTTTAAGAATCTGCCATGCACAGAAGGCTAGTAACCGGTAATAATAGCAACTTTGAATCCAAACACTATAACACCACGGAAGTTCATTGTGTACCTTGAGCTGCCTTTTCCATCCTTATGACCCTCTCTCTTCACAGGCAGCATCCTGCACACAGGCCTTCATGCAAAGAGCAAACATGCAGTGCCAGGAGTCATGCTGGGCCTGTGAAATCAAACGAACAAGTCACATGCATTCTCTGCCTTCCCAGGGGCATCATTTAGCTGAGATAGTAATTCCTTCTCTTGGAAAGACACCCTCCATATAGTTTTGAAAACTTACACTCAGAGGGGAGGGAGGGAAAACTGACATTGAGAATATAGTGATAATTTTACTCAAGGGTAGTTCATGCAAAATGCTGTTTCTTTTTATTAATACATATTTCCAATGAGTAATACTGACAATTTTTGTGTGGAATTCATACTTGTAACATAAGGCATCTCCATTTCTTTTAACCATTCCCTTTCCCTCCGCTCACTCTACCCTCTATCCATCTCCAGATGACCTTCCTATTTGAGAGAAGCTTATCTCCCTATGTCCTCTTATCTACAGTTTATTTTGTTCTGTATTTGTTATTTGGGTTTCTCATATAAGAAAAACCATGTGATAGCCTTCTGTAAGTTATTTCCTTCACATTGTCCAATTAGCATACTGCAGTTAAGGGGTGGTAAGGGTGTAGCCAGAGGGAGGTCAGCACCCTACTCTTGCACATGTAAGCCCTGGCTCTTCTGGGTAAAGCCAGAGTGTCCCCCAGCATTTATGCCAAACTAAAGGACAATGGCCTTGAACACAGCATGGTATATCTTCATTAGTTAGGAGTGAAGTTAGCATTTAGGGTGCTTCAGGTTTTCTAGATAATTCTCTTAGAGCACTCTCACCCAGAACCTCAGCTACACTGTCAAAAAGCACAATCACATTTCCAGATGGTTCGTTTTACTTGCAGAAGAAAATTCACTTAAGTCTTTATCCTTGAAAACTTTTATTCTTTGCCTCCTTAGAAAATCATATGCTAAAATCATGGCAGGACCTATTTTATACCTTCCAGGAAAGCTTTGTTCTTTTGTGGCCACTGAAGGACTACTTAGTAAAGAAAAAAACGTAGATGACTAAGTGTAAAACATTCATTAAAGTGCTCCTCAAACATATTTTGTATGAAAAAATGATCTGGGTACAGAGAATGATTGGTATGTCAAAAATTTCATTTCAGGCATTGATTTTGTTATTAGAACAAGCCACGGTTGTCTACACGTTGGTTTTGTTCAGAAGATGTAACGCAAGATAAATAAAAAAAAAAAAAACTTGGAGCAGCCTTATCTCCATGCAGTCCTTCTATTGTAAGTATAGATAATAAGAGTTCTAATATTTGTTTTCATTTCCTTGGGTGCCAAATCTCCCTCTCACTGCACACAATGCCCTTTACACTGTGCCTGCCACTCCAGTGGCTCTGGAGACCTGAACAAATAATCAACAGTTTGTTGCCTGGCAAGAGGAAATATCCTCTTATCTTTAAACTCAGTCTCTTAAATGTTCTGCAAGGGAGAACTGAAGGGTTTCTATAGTCCTGGGCACCTTAGAAGGGAACTCAATGACCACAGAGGTATTGTACACTCTGAAAAGGTCTCTGTGCAGGTGACCCAGAAGAAGTAGAATGAGCTGGGAAAGAAAGAGAAGGAGAAATTACAGGAGGAGCTCTGTTCTGCTCTGATCTAGAGACACCACTGTCCCTAGATAAGAGCTTAGACCCTGATTTCCAGCAAAGCCCCTTTAGCACCACAATAGAAACTGAAGATTCTCATTGAGTTGACTGTTCTACTGGCTGGAAAAAACACACGCTGTGGACCTTGAAATTTCCATAGATGAGCTTTTCTTGTTCTCATTACTTAATTACCAAGTATCATTTTAAAAATAGCTTCTAACATTCAAAATATAGGGTTTTCATGACAGACAAGAGGCCACATGGCATGCTATGTGTCCAAACCCAAAGGCAGGGGATGGAATGTTATTTATACCATTCCTTTGGTCCTCAGGCTTCTCAAAAGCTAAGCTGGAGCAGCAACTGCCTCAACTACACAGACAGGGTGGATACAAGAGTGTTGATTACTTTTGTGTTTCTCAAACTTTAACCATATATCAAAATTTGATAAAAGATATGCTTCTGGGCCCATCCAGCATTTCTGACTCACTGGAAGTAAAGTAGGTCCAGGTCATTTTCATTTTGTAGACTCTAGGTGATACTGGCGCT
>PVIC010006134.1:0-55260 GCA_004025085.1 Thryonomys swinderianus | reverse complement strand
ACCTCAGTTCTTCTGGAGTGAGTCACAGACTTTATGCCCTGACCGCCCAGTACGTGAGGCATCAGGGTGCATTGGCTGCCCCAGTGGTTTTCCCCAAGCTCCTGAAGCTTTGGAGCTCTTCAGCACCTGCAGTGGGATGTCTGCGGAACCCCCATCTGCAGGAGAACTTTGGCCCCCACCAGTGCCACTTTTGCCTATTTATATACAAGGGTTCTGTATATAACACACTGATTGAAAAGAAGTTTCTATTGGAACCAGTGGATAAACTGATACACAACGTGGTTATCCCAGGTCACCAACCACATGATTCTCTTCACAAATGCTTCATTCTTCATGGGATCATGGCCCTGCTAGGCCATCTACCAGCCCAGGGTCAGCATGGCCACCAAGGCTCATGTCGTGTCGCACATGCCAGCCGGAACCTTTCCTCCAAAAATGACTTACTCTAAGCAGCCCATGTGCCCAAAGCCAGTGGCTCTAAAAGGGACAGACATGGAGTCGTGTGCTGAGGGCAGAAGTCGGTTTCCCAGCAGCAGGCCCTCTGATCCTGGCCATCACAGGGTCAGCAGCCAGGGCCCCGCACTCCCACTTTCTCTGTGGTTATGAGCTTTAACCCCCAAACTTTTTCGTTGGTGCATGTTCAAAGCCATGGAGAAGCTGAATGAATATTTCAGTTACATTGTCATAGTAACATAACCATATGGAAAAAAACTATACTTATTCAATAATATCTACTATATGATTCAGTGTGGGGGGCAGGGGAAGAGGATGCAGCCAGGACCCTCGTGGCAAGCTCAAGTCCCCCATGAGTCCCACAGCAAAAGAATTAACAAACAACAAAAGGCAAAATTGGAACCTTGAGAAAAAGGCTGAGCCTGGGCTCTACGCTTGCTACTCTGAGCAGCAGCAACAGAAGGCAACCCAACTCCATACTCACTGCACCTTTATTCAGCACCAAGCCTTCATACCCAAAATCCTAGTATGCATAAAGCAGGGCAGATATCCTCAATAATCCCTGTAGTTGAAGATCCCGAAAGGCAGGGCAGATGTCTGCCAACAATCCTGGTGCAATAGTCCTTGTAGTTGGAGGTCTTACAGGGCAGGGCAGACATCCATAAATTCAAGTAAATTGTCCACAGTTCATATTCAAAATTGTATCATTATCTCAATATGTTTTTTATAAATTTTTTGACCCAAAATCTATTCACTACATTTCACATTAAGTCTCTTTAACTGTAGCAGGTTATCAACTTTTCTCTAATACTACGGACTTCATGGAGAGGATTCAGGATACCATTTGGGATTTTTCTGTTCCTGCTTGTTAATTCATGTGGGTCAGTACCCGGGTGGTGGCACGTGCTTATGAAGTGCATCACCTTGGGAGGAGGTAACGCCAGGCTGGGCCACCCGGGTCCAAGATCAGCTGCCTGGCTGCTCCCTTGAGAGGCCCACCATCCATCAGAATCAGTGTGGAGCCTGTTGGTGCTTTGAGACAATGCCTTTCCCAGGCCACAGTCCCTCTCACCAGCCAGCTTCTGTCCAGGGGCCTCAGGATACAGATTTTCCAGATTAATGAGCTAGAGTTCCAGTTTTTAAAAAAATAACTTTGCTTTCTCCCCTTTTACTCCCCGGTTTTTGCATAGGTTTTACTAGCTGAGCATCCCTAATCCAAAAATGTAAAGTCTAAAGCATCTTGAGTGCCATGTCATTGTTCAAAAAGTCTTGAATTTTCAAGGGTTCGGGGTTTAGGATTTTCCTATTAGGGATGCTTAGTCTATGTCGCCATAACTCTTTCATGGAATGGGATGAGACAGAGTCTTGTTAATATAGTCCAGGCTGTCCTCGAACTTGTGGCAATCCTCCTGCCTCAGCTTCCTGAGTGTTGAGATTATAGGCATATGCCACCATGTCCAGCTCTCATTATTCTTTTTGATGCTCCTGTTTTTCCCACGTGGACCAGACAGAGCTTGACAAACTGCCTCCTGGGTCCTCAGCACTGACTTCACTGGTCTCTTAGGGTTGCCTGATGCTAGGTGTCCCAGGCCCATCCACCCAACATGCAAAAACACAAGTCTCTCTAGGTCAAGGGCAAGGTCCCACTTATCTCCATGGCCTTGGCATATAGCATGAGAGCTGGCACACAAATGTTTATTTGCTGAGCTCCTGGCTCCAGCCAAGAAGGCACCCTTCTCACACACACACACACACACACACACACACACACACACACACACACACACACAGCAGCCCTGCTGCCCACACAGAAGGAGCGATCAGGGGCCTCTGACTCACGTGTACTGGGCTGCTTTGGCCACAACCCATTACCAAGCCATGATCCTTAAAGCAGCACAAAGCCAATGTTCAGAGAACAGAACAGGAGGCGGAGCTCACCAGGCCCAGCTGGAGTGAGGGCTTGACCTTGAGAGACTGGGACAGACGTCGGCAGCCCTGATCCTCTGAGCAGCCTGGTGAGGGGCAGAGGGGCCAGGTTATGGTGTACATCACTGGGCATCAGCAAAGCCTCACCTGATCCTTCCTCACGATCTTCCTTTCCATTTGCTCAGGGGCTGGATTCTCAGGAGGCACAGTCAGCCGCAGCCTGCAGACATTTGCCTAAAAGAGGAGAGGAGAGGCCAGTCAGGAAGCGGCAAAGAGCCAGGTGTCCTGAGCTTCTTACAGCCCGGTTTCCCCACCACACAGGAGACCGGGAGGGTGAGGCCACCTTTGCCTGGACTAGCAGAGGCACCACCAGCCTGCTGCTCAAAACAGAGAAACCACTGGGTGACTTTAGAGATTCCAAACATTTTTAAGCAGCACATGCTCTGCAGCACAGCTAGAGGGACAGATGCCAAAACATACAGGGCGGTTATCTCTAAGGTAGATGATCGCAGGGGGTTGGAGTAGGAAGGTACTTTCCACTTGATTATATATATATCACTTTTCTACAGCAATATGTGCTGTTTAATCACAATATTTTTTCATACCATGTTCACAATAACATCATTCACAATATCCAGAAGGGGGAAGCTATGCAGCATTTATAGTCACAGGGGTGGATAACAAAATGTGGTACACAGGACACACGGTAGAAGATTATTCAGCCTTAGAAAGAAAAGACGTTCTCATGCTATGATACACTAAACACCTATGGGCAAAATATGATTCCATCTACAGTACGGGGCACATAGAATCAAATTTATAGGATCTGACAATTGAAAGGTGGGGAGAGGGGTATATGAGTCAGAGTTCACGGTACAGTGTGTCAGTGAAAGGATTGTATGGATTCTTTGCACACATTATGAATGCCCATGGTGCCGCTCGACAGTACATTTAAAAATGGCTAAGATGCCAACGCTAAAGTGTTGGGTATTTTATAATTTTAAAAAAGACAAAATCAAAAACAAAGCTACCTATGTTTTCTGAATACAGACTAAAAGCAAGATAACTGAAAAGGTACAGAAGACTAAGAGCATAATAATTATAAACTGATTAAACATCTGACTCCTTAATTGGCTACACCACCATGGTTAGTTTAATACAAGCTCTCAGGAAAGGTCACTGAAATATTGGCATAAAGGATCCTAAGTGATTTTTACAGGTGTAAGAATGGGGTATAGCTCAGTACAGACTGTTTTCCTGGCGCACACAAGGCCCTGGTTTCAATTCCTGGTTATACTGCATACTCACAAGGGTCTAAATTGCATGATTCCTCTTAAAATACAAAAGAGGTGACAGACATGGTAAGTTGTGTGATTTTATCAGTAGTCCATCAACCAGGAAGCCTGTGACCCAAATGATCTGCGGTGCAAAAGGTAGGAACAATAATAACCTCTAACCATGTGTCCAGCTCTCGCTGTACAACAGACCCTTCTAACTGCTGCTCATTGATCTCACGCACTGGGACACCAGGGCAATAGATACTCTTGCCAGCCCTGCTTTGCTGTGGAGGACACCAGTTCTCTGAGGGGCATATGATGAGGAAATAGAAGCCCTGAACTGAGACATAAACCAAAATTGTCTCCATGGCCTGAGCTCTGTGTTCATCACCCACTGAAATACCACAGGGCACTGGTGGCGAACCTCTGGCACACGTTATCCCTGGAGCTCTTAAAGGTTCTCCATCACTGCTATAGGAGCTTGACTCACAGGAATGTCACTGTGCCCCTTGTGGGTTGAACTGTGTACCCATAAAATTCATATACTAAGGTCAAGTTTTAGTTTCTCAAAATATGACCTTATTTTGACATAGTATCTTTCCAGAAGTAATCAAGTAAGAATGAGGCCACAGGGTGGCCCTAAAACCAAATGTCTGGTGTTGTTATGAAAGTGAGAAATAAAGAAACAGAATCATGACCATGCACACAGTCATCTACAAACTGAAGAGCACTCTGAACAGGCTACACCCTCACAGGCCTCAGAAGGAACCAACACCTTTGACAGCTTGGATTGGGACTCCCAGCCTCCAGAACTGTCAGACAAGAAATTAGTATAGTTGAAGCTACCAGGTTTGTGGTACTTTGTGTGGTATCCTTAACAAGGTAGCTCTCCTTCCCTGCTTGGCCCAGCCCAGCCTGGTCAGCAGGTCACACAGATCCATACTGGTCAACAGGCAACCTGTGAGCAGCCTAGATGTAAGATTGAATGGGATCTTGAGGGACTTTGAAAACCCTCCTGCACATCTATGAAGGGACCCTGTACTCTATAATGTCCCTGATGGATAGACACCCAGCCTGCAGTATCATATCCAGAAATGAGTATCTACAACATATCCAGCCTTTATGAATGCTAGATATTTTTATTACTACCTGGATATTATCATTATCCTATCATCTTACATGCACGAAATGAAGCAGGTATATTAGACTTCATGATCCTGCTTACCATGAAAATTAACAGTTTAGTCAATGATCTAGGACATTAGGTCTGTGAAGCCTTTTGATTAGCTGATTGCCTTAGCCACGTGATTCCAAAGGTCACCTGATTGGCTGATTACTCTAGGCAAGTGATCCTGGAGGAATTTTTGATTGGCTGATTACCCAGTCAATAATTCCTAAGGGTTATAATATTCAGAAAGAGGCCCACAGGAGTCAAATCACCAAAAAATGAGGTGGCTCTTCACCTGCTGGCCTCAAACATTGGTTTTCCTCAACTCCCCCTACACAGGGCTCTCACCCTGAGCTCAGGAGTGTCTTCCCAGGGAAGACAGAACCCAAAGATAAGCACAATACATAAAATAAAATGAACTTGTAAAAGAAAACTTATGACTTCAAAGTTATGTGGCAGGTGTGCTATTGCTCGAGGCTCCACGCCAGGGCCCTGTCTTACCACACTCACTCTTGTCCATAGAAGTGCTTTGATGAGAACATTAAAGAGCATGGTTATTCTCTTTTATATGCTGACCCACAGCCAACTGACTATACAGCAGCAACTTAAACCCAGCTTAGAAGAGGATCACACTCACCCTTTCCAAACAAGAGGGCCTCTGTACTGTCATGGACCAAAAAAGGAAACTGCAGAACAGAACGATAAAAATAATCTCTCTTCTAATAGACCCTGATAATTTATATAGACCTGAAGAAAAAATATTCTTAAAGAAGCATAACCCATTGATGATGTTGTTTATCTCTGAGAAATGAGATTTCTCTGATATTTATAACTGTTGCTCTTAAAATTGTTATCTATCTAGTTAAAGAAATAATAAAGACTGAAAGAGAATGTTCCAGAGAATCAGGGACCAGCCCTTCCTAAATCCACAAGACAGTTACAGGAGCACCCAATGGAACAATATAGAGGTCTACAAAGTACTCCAAACTCCACACAGAAACACCAAGCAAAGTAATCCCAGCCCGAGCTACTGAGCTGACCCAGCACAAAGCCCTCCCTCTGGTTAGCCCCTTCCTCCATCTCCTGGTGGGAAAGTCTCTCCGAGAGAGCTCAGCCAGTGGGGCTTATCTCTGACCATTTATGACAATGATCACCACGGTTTCCTGAAACTCGGGTGCACAGTTCACAGAGCTGCCCGACTGAGCAGTACCTGAGAGACAGAAAGGCCAGTTTATTCCCAGGGATCACCACAGCAACTGTCACTGCCCTTGAGTTCTAAACTCCGCAGAGAATTCAATTTTACTTACACTGAACACCCCTGCTATTAGATCAAATAGGAAATATTTAAGTTTTGAAAGCACCAGTCCACTTCAGTGAATCAAAGCAGGAAGCTGGACACAGAATATCTCACAGCCAGTTGCTGAGCACTTAACTATCTGTAGAATAGTTTTGCAGGGACATATGGCTACCACAATGACAAAATGGCTGTGCCCGTGAACTTTCATACTCTAGTAATAACTTCCAACAAGGTGATCAGGATCATGCAGCTGACCCCATGCAAGGTTTGAGAGGACAAGCAGGTGGAATTACGCTTCCTGGGCTTCAATAAGGTCCTAACACCTACTAGCTATGAAACCTTTGGCAAGGAACTTAATCATTAGTGCTTTAGTTACTTAATACTGTAGCCTTGAAGGACTGTTATGAGGATTAAGTTAACTCACATGGGTAAAGGATTTAGAAAAGCTTCTGGCACATATGAAAGTGTCTGTGTTTATTATTGTGGGAATATAAGAAAGCCTTCACAGGAGGTGGGACTATATGAGAAAGAAGGTACCTAGAAAAGACATTTGAGCTGGGTATAGAAGGACTTTCCAGGTCCATAAGGGCTAGATAATTCTCCATTGTAACAGCAGACTACTATCAGGCAAACCACTCCTAGCATGCCAAAGGCATATTGGTATGTTCAGAGGATGGTAATGGGCCTACAACCTGAGCTAGAGGAGGAGGGGAAAATGGAGAAATAGGCCACTGCCAATCTCTCCCAATCTGCAAGTGCTACATGGAGAAGTATAGGGTCTAGTCAAAGACAAGGAGGAGCCCCTCAAATCTTTGGAGAAAGAGGATAACATTCAGATCTGAGCTCATTTCAGTAAATCAGTTGGCAGCCACTGAGTCCCTCCTGTATTTACTGCACTGCAAAGTGGGGAGAAGGGAAAGCACAGTGAGCAGAGATCACACAAGCTTTGTATTTTCTGAGTTTTATAGGCTTTACAGCATAGTATTCAATGCATGTTCAGTGAGTGTCTGTTGGGTTTTTTCATTTTGTTTTCTGAGTTTTTGTTTTTAATTAAAACAAAGGTGATTGTACCTAAAACCCCCAGGAGACTCTTCTACTTTCTTCAAACCAACTCCCTGGGACTGATGCCAACAGGAACAGACACCACTCAGGCCTCTTCCATAAGAACAGGCACAACCAAGCGTTTATTTGCAACTCAGAGCACCTGGGGAGCTCAGCGGGTCCTCTGGGGCCCCACTTCTGACCCTCACCTGGGGCTACTTTGGGGATCCAGGTACCGTCATGCTCTCAGCCCCTGGCACTTAGGCTCACCCCAGGAAAAAGACTGTCTCAAATAAGAAGAGGTTTGCTTATCAACTTATACTGATGAATCTCTCTAAAGAAATGAGTCGTGTGCATTTACACTCCTTGCTGGCCTGCTCCCTGACTGCAGGTCTCTGCCTGCTTCCCCTGACAACAGAAGGTGTGGTGTCTGTGAGAGGGTGCAGCAGAGAGCCACTCTGTGGGTACAAGTATCCAACCTCCCGAGACGGAAGACCAGGCTGTGGGGGATGGAGCAGCCCATCAGGATCAGCCCCTTAGGTCTGTTGTGACCCTGAGATTATAGCCTGATTATCTACATTGGGGTGAGGCAAATTTTGCTATAAAGGGCCAGATAGGAAACATTCAGGCTTTGCAGCTAAGTCCGAAAACCATTCTTAGCTTAGAGACACATAAAGCAGTCTGGGTCATGCTGAGGGGCAGTTGCTGGCCTCCCCCATCAACCTCCTTGGACACTTTTTCCAGGTGAACTGTGTTCTGGACCCTCTCCTTCCCATGTCAGCTCTACTACCTCGGACAAGACTCATCCGTAGGAGGAGCAACCTTTCTTCCCGGCTCTCTCTGGCTTACTTCTGCGCTAGGCACACAATGTGCCCCAGATGCCAAGATGCGGAGAGAAACCACAGGTCAGTTACGGTGCACAAAGCTACCAGTGTGTCCTGGAGACTTCGGATTCCTGGCCCCGCCCCCACCAACACCTTCCCCTCCCTCCTGCAAGGCTCAAGGGACTTTTCTGGAACATTGTCTCTCCAAGAAAGCTGTCAAGGAGGAGCGATACTGAAGAAGTATTCTTATCCTTGGCTGTGCTCAGGATCACCTGAGACGCTACCTAAAAAGTATAGGTATGGCTCCCTGATTTTATAGGCTCCCACTGAGCTGATGTGAAGTGGCACCTGGGCTCAGCTATATCAAGCTTCCCGGTGACTCCACGCGAAACAGAGACTGAAAACTCCAATCATGCAACAGGATGAGGCAACCAGAGTCCCTAGAGGCCATCCCAGAGCTGTGAGTCTCCTCACCTGGCCAGCTTTCCAACCAGCTGTCACCTGTTTCCTGCCCAGGAGGGTCAGAGGTGCTGGGCTGGCATCATCCCAAGGCTGCTGGTCTGATGGTCCCATTTGCCAGCGGGACGTTAACTAAAGCTTCTTCAGGACCTGGTGAGACTCCTCCATGTAAGCCCCCCTCCCATCAGGCCTTCTCAAGAAGCCAGTCAAGGGGAGCACGAACAAGCCTCGGGGAGGAGCACTCAGGGCAGACCCTCCAAGCACAGGACGCTCAGGGGAGACGCCGGGAGGGGGGGGGGAGGCAAAGAGGCGGGAGCAGCACCGCAGCCTGGGAGGAGCAGGGTGGAACATCCAGGAAGAGCACACATGGGAATGGAGGGCTGAGAGCTGGACAGAGGACCCCGACCCTGGGCCCAGTGTGTGGGCTCTTTCCTGGGAATGCCAAGGAGTCTCCGCCAGCAGAGGAACCAGGGAACTGGGTTTGCATTTTCGAAGACCCACTGCGGCTGTAAAACTCAAGGATCGTAGTTGGCACTGTGCCTGACACGTACGAGCTCTCACTCATCGGAAGGGAGAAGAGGCAAAGACAGCCGTATGGCCCCCTGCATGTTGGCAGACCCCGGGAGATACCTTAAGACCACAACACGGGCGATCGCGGAAGAACTGCGGGCTGAAACATTTGGACTTGTTCGAGTCAGCCCTGGATACGCAGCTTCGTGAACCCAGCTGGACAGCTCAGCCCCCACAAAAGGGTTCCCCAAGCGGCCAGAGCACCATGGTGGACGCAGACCTTCAGATGTGGTCGCACAGCAGAGAGGAGCCATAACCCATGTGGCCTTTCTCCAGTGCCCCAGGGACGGGAAAAACGGAAAGGAACCCCGTCTAGACCCTGTACCGAGCCACGCAGGACCTTCACAAACCAAGTTTCCTCAGGAATCCCTCCTACGTTGGACACGGTGTGAGAAGAGAATACAGGCACGCGAGTTGGAAATCTGTTTCTGAACTCGACAGGCCGTTGCGTGTCCAGCCCTGGGGAGGACTCGGCTTACAGAAGATGCACCAGGACGCGTCAGGACTCCCCAGCTTCCTTCTGCCAGACGCTGAGATCTGACAAAACCCCGCGGCACTTCCTCCGGCGGCCCCGGCTGCTGGGAAAGGGAGGGATGTGACACCTGCCCGGCCCTACCATGGCCTGGCCGAGGGACGTTCTTCCTTCTGAGCCAACTGGACACCAACTGGACCCTGGAGAGAGGTGTGTTCGCCAAGAAGGAAGGCTGCCCAGCCCACTCGGGTTTTTAACAGAGGCCTCCAGGGCCAGGGGCGGGCAAGCGAGGACACGGCTCCATCCTGTTGCCTCTGGGGTTCTTTTTTAGGTTTGGCTTTTCCATGCCGCTGAGAGGCCTTGACACCAGCGATTGCAGCCACCAGTCTCTCGTCACCAGCAGAGCCCAGCGCCAGAGCACACACTTGGCAGGCCCGGCGTTGGACCCCACCCCGAGCCGCAACTTGGACAAAGCGACAGGCGCCCTCAGCCCCACGTTCACAGCCTGGCCACGCAACTGGCCTTTCATAGCCCAGGCTCACACAGCAATTAACTTCTGTTTACAAAATTCCTTTCCATGTCGTAAGGTCAATATTTTTTAAAATGCCCCTCCATTCCCCAAGGTCATCAGTCTGGCTCTGGTTATTCCCCAAACGATGTATCTCCCTGCTGTTGCCATAGATAAAATTATTTTTAGTGCACAACTGGTTTGAAGACAGGGTTTTTTTCTTTCTTTTTTTTTTTAATTTCACAACTCCTGCTGGTTGGCGTCCAGAAATGCCTCTGAGTTTATCAGCTAACAGAAATTACCCTCCCCACCTGTTTCCCACCATGAGAGATGATTTCAGATAAGAGCAGGTGGCAGGTGGCATCACTGAGCAAAAGGTAACTGGTGACAGTCTGGGTGGCCCTTGACCGCTGATTCCAGGAGCTTCTGTTCACTGTCACTTTGTCACCACCAGCACTGGGTCGCTTAGACGCCTGGGCCAGTGTAGCCCAGACTCCCTCATAGCCACTGACTTGATAAGCTTCTGTGGATGAAACAGAAGCTTCTTTTAACAGCCAGTGTGTCCTGCTTAAGGTCATCAGTTGTCCACCATCGGGGACAAATAAGAGAACATCACAAGCTGTGTGAAAATGTTACAATCTCAGGAACACTTTCTATGATTATCTGTTCAGCTTATAATCTTATTTCCAGTGATCCCATTCTTTTTTTAAGTAGAATATGTATTTTGTCCCAAAACAGGTTCATTGTGTCACTGTCACACAGCCCATGGCAAGTACTGCATTTAGGTGAATGCTAGTGTCTCCTTTCAGTCTCCCAATAACGTCACTTGCCCCGAAAATTGTTGCTCACACTCCAGGACTAGGCTCGCGCAGGCCTCACAGTGAATACTGGAGAGCCTTGTAACATCACAGAACTCCGGAACGCTCTACTGTAGTACAACAGTCCCAGCTCTGTACGATGGCAGTTTGTGACACTATCTGCCACCAAGGATAGAGTGGGCGCTAAGGTCCAGTCCTATACCACGATGACCAACCACGGCTTCGCCACTTCCATCACACGGCACCCCTCAACAAACACATACACACACACGGCACTTAGGATATTTATAAAGCTCGGGCAGAACAGGTAATCACAGAGATAAGGTGAACTCTAGAGCCTGTATGTAGCTGTCCTCTTCACAGAAGGGTAGCTGTGTGTCAGGTCAGCCCTGCACACTGACTCACAGCCCGAGTCCTCCAGTCCAAGGTATTTATGTGGCCGTCCTCAAATGGCAAAGCACTCTCAGCAGTCCCGCAATGTACCAGACACCAAGGCATTTAGAACTAAAGAAATACTCAGAACCAAATATTTGAGGGGGGGAAAAAAAACCCTTCAAAATGTTGCAGGGCGTACTAGTCACGTTTGCACCTAACACGATATTATGAGGACCACCCAAGCAGTCTGTGGGTCTAGAGAGGGACCTGGACTCCGTCCAACTCATTTCAGTGACTTTATTCATTCTCAGTCAAAACTTTATTCCAATCAACAAAGACTAACAAAAAAAGGGGGGAACTATCCACAAAAGAGTGAGGGTTAGGCCTGTGGCTAGAGATCCACTTGGACCCAAGTGAATCTCACAGTACGGAAGAGGCAGAAAAGGAGGAAAGCTGTGGAATGCCGAAGCGCTCTGCAGTTGGTGAAGTTCATGACGGGACACCTACAGTCTCATCAGCCACAAGTGTCTGGTATGTGCGTGCATGCACACACAAACACACACACTCCCACACCCTATCACTTGGCCCACACCCGAGATAACACACACCTTTCCTCTACAGCTAAAGAAAGCTTGCAAGGTGACCACTGTCACTCGACTAAAGTATGTAAAAGTAAATACGCCTGAGTGTAAGACAGGAGTCCCAGAGTGAGCTTGGGTTTGGAGGTGACCAGCAGTACAGCTAGACAGAGGAAACTTGGTTAGGGGTCAGAGTAGAGATAAGGACTGCGTGCCACGATAATGGAAGAACTAAAAGGCCACAGGCACGCAACCAACAGTGGGCGCTGAAGCCCTGATCGCTGAAGAAACAAGGAACGTGCGACACCCACTCTGATGCGCCTAGAGATTTTTCCGCAGAGCATCTGGAGAGGAGGGAGAACGTGCAGAGAAACAGCTTCGGGGCAAGCTCCAGGCACGCTACTCAGGGCTTTCAGGACCAGCCTGCCGCCAAGCTGGTGGCCTGGATCCGCCTGGCCGCACAGGTGTGGGCACAGGGTAGCGGGCTCCGAAGCCCTGCCTGGTTTGCAAACAGGCACCGTAAACAGAAACACCCACTCCAGAAGCCGTGATGCCCGACCACCAGCCGGCGGGGACGCCTTCCTTCCAATCCGAAGAGGGAGGAAACTTTGAACCATCATCACTTGTGAGTCTTTCTTGCTTTTTAATCTCACCACCAGCAAGGGGACAGGAGCAGGAAAGAGCAAGGACTCCGGACTCCAGAAATCGCCCAGACGGTCTTCCAGCCGAGCTGGCACGAGAACGAGGGGACAGAGGGCATAGGAGGGGACAGGTGGAGACAGATGGAAACAGGTGGAGACAGGAAGGGGCAGGTGATTACAGGAGGGGACGGGAGAAAGGACGGGGGGACGGGAGGGGACAGAGGGAGCAAGAGGGGACAGGCCAGGACGCGCAGCCAGCAGACTCCTCCGCTACTCACCCGCCTGCCAGGGGCCCCGGGCGCCTGGGCTCCGCCGCCGGAGAGCAGGGTGACGGTGGACGTGGAGCGCAGCATCCCGCGGGGCTGCCGGTGCGGCGGGCGCCAGCTCTGTGCGGAGAGCAGAGTGCGGGCTGCCAGGGTCAGGATTGGGGCGTGGCCGGGACCAGAGAGGCTTGTTTACGGGGCGTGGTCGGGAAGAGGGGCGGGGCCTGGCAGGCTGCGGGGCAGGTCAGGGGCGGGGCGGGGCCTCGGCCGGCTCAGGGGCGGGACCTGGCACTGGCCAGACCCGTCAGGCAGCATTTTCACTCGGGGCATCGACTGGGCAAAGTTGAGTGCCGTCCTCTCCTGGCTTTGGGTCTCCGTCTCTGAGTCAGTGACGGAGGGCGAGTCTGGACTGGAGACCCGATCTTGTCCCATCCCCGCCCCAGCTGTTCCCCGTAGTCTCTGCCACCCACGCGGACACTGGGACTTTGCCCTGTGCCACTCATTTGGAATTTACGGAGCGCCCGTCGCGTCCGTTCTAGGCCCAGCACGGTGGGTGGGCGCGGTGCCCAGGAGCACGCAGTCCGGAGGGGGCTCGGCCAGGACGCGGGCCCCGCCGGAGGGCGTGTTGCCCGCAGTAGGAGAACCACAGGGCCCTGGAGCCAGGAGTCCTCCGAGAGGAGGTGACCGAGCTGCAGCCAGAAAGGCAGGAAGGAGGAAGCAGATGAGCTCAGTGATTTCCGACCCTGTCGATGAGCACATTGCTTACACTGCCTCAGTTAATCCTGGGGATTGATACCTGCTTCCGGTTAGGAACCCTTGTCATCCTGTGTCCACATTTTGCAGGCGAAGCCGCTGACTCACCAGGGGACAGCCTGACACAGCAGCTGGCTGCAGAGAGCAAAGCTAGACCGTGACCCCTGGTCTGACAGCGGGGCCTGCCCTGTGCCTCCTGGGCTCCACAGGGCAGGAAGCTGTTCCAGGCCAAAAGAAGGCCCTTGTGCAAAAATGGGAGGCCCGCGAGGGAGAGTATGGTGTGTTTCTTAGAACTCATAAATATCGTAGTCTAAGGCACTAAGTGTGGAGAAGCAGCAACAGGAAGGAGAGGCCAGGTCACCAGGAACATGGTGTGCCGAGTCTGGCTTTTATCCCCAAGGATACTTTTCAGCAAGACGAGAGAGGACATCTCCCCGACCCTTCAGAGCCCAGGCCATCTGCATTCAGCAGCTCTCTGAGACCAGGTCTTCTGTCCACATCGCCTGGATGTGTCCCTGCTTCCTTCCCTCCCCAGGGTGGGGGCCTGACCAGTGCAGGGCTCAAGGGATGTGACTAATCAGAGCTCCAAATGCCCCTGTGAGACTTGCTCCTTCTGCAGATGAGAATACTGTGGCTTCTAAGTGCGGATAAGTGAATTCCAAACACACACCCTGATTTTTGTCCGTGTTCTATCCATCCATGTAATCATCCAGTTCTAATGGCTCCATGCGGAGGCTGTCATCATCACCTCCATTTTACACATGAGAAAGCTAAGATCCAAACACGTTAGGTCAATTGGCAAACAGCTGAGACTAGACGTCTACCCTTCTAATTCCAGACCTACCCCCCTTTTTTAACCACATTTCTCTCTTCATCTTCCTACTCACCAACCTCTTCCAAAAAGTTCTAGAAAAATCTCTCCGTTCTCCTTTCACACAGCCCCCTCCTCTTGGCAATATTTCGTAAGACTAAAGCCGAGGTCTCCCTTGCAATGAGTAGTGGTCAAAATGTGGCTGGTGGAAGCCACGTGGAGTTAGGGACATCTGTGTAGTCACCTCTGGTGGAAAATAAGGCTGGTGATTAATGTTGTTTTTCCTTCTTCCCCAAGTAAAGGAAATGGGCAGTTTTTTTATATGAAGTCAAAGTAATCTTGACATCAGTAATGTTTACTTACATCATGGCGGCCACCATATGACCACCCAAGATGGAGTCAACATTTGAGAGAAAGGATTGGTCATGGCGGCCACCATATGACCACCCAAGATGGAGTCAACATTTGAGAGAAAGGATTGGTCATGGCGGCCACCATATGACCACCCAAGATGGAGTCAACATTTGAGAGAAAGGATTGGTCCCTGCATCCATATTTCCCACATCTACCCATCTTTTTCATGTAGTTAATAGTATAATACTTTTCACTGCAGTCCAGCTTGTGGGCTCTGCATGGAAACTAAATTGTGTTTACACCTGTGTTTTTCCAGTCTCCAGAACGTGTCATTGGCACGTGGTAAGTTCTCGGTAAACGTTGGATGAGTAAAGAAATGACATTGCAGAGTATAACTCATTCATGGGCAAGCAAAACAGAAACTAAGATCTGTGCCCATCTTATTTCTAGGGCAGACCAAGGTCTTCAAGAACTTTGCCAGCTGAAGGGCCCAAAGGCCCAGGATCATCACAGCTATGGCAGCTCCTCACACTGGCTGTCACCAAGGAGTTAGGGTGGCTGGGAAGGTGCCAGGCTCTGTCTTATACCACGGTCCCTCCCTACCAGGCCAACACAAGGAAGCTGAGGAATTGCAAGAGAGAAGAGAATGGGAAGCCCTAGGAATGAGGAAGGTAGGGGAAAATGGACAACAGGAAGAAGTGTAGGATTGAGGAATCCATGGAGAGCTAGATCAAGAATTCGGGAGGGTAAAAAAATTAAGTTTCAGTCACAGGTTTCAGTAAACAGTTCCAGAAGCAGACAAAACAAGGGTTAACAGTACAAAACAAATACAATACAGTACAAAACAAGGATTAACTCTTCCAAAGAGAAACCCAGGCTGAAGACTCCTGCTCAAGCCAGAAGTCTCCAGAGCCTGCAGAACAGAGAGGAAGGACAGGGCTCTCGTGTGAAAGGGATCATGTTCCCTCTCAGTAGCCCCCATTCATTCCAGGGACAAGAACAGACAAACATGCCCAGAGCTATCCTAAATGTCTCGGTTGAAGCACACGTGTGTAGAGAATATTCCAGAGAATTCCAGAGGCCCAGCCCTGCCTTTTCTTGAAATCAATTACTAAATTCTACTGTCTCCCACCCCAGTTCCTAGAATTCGTCCACGTCTTCCAGGACTCTGCCTCCTGCGTTGCCTTGCGGCTTTCTGTCCACCTTCTATCAGCATCTTTACCTGAGAGGCTCACTGGGATCCGTTTCTCCAGCAAAGTCCCAGACAGCCACGATTGTTGTTATTTCCTGTCAGAAATGATCAGGCATTGAATTGCTGGCTGAGAGCACAAAGAAGCGAGTCCGAGCCATGCCAGGCCTCCCGATACTGGGTGCCCGCTGAATTCTTACATCACCACAGCATCCCTTTCTTTCTCTTCCATTCATCTGGGACAACAACCCAAAGTCCTGGCATATTCCTGTGTTCTGAAACCACACAGAGCAACTCCCACAACGAAGGAAGAATACATTTCCAGGCCAAGGTCAAAGGTGTTGAATTACAAAGTCCCTTTGGCTAGAGTAGGAACACTTGTATTCAGGGGCTGTGAGAGGGAGAGAACAGGGGTAGCGATAAGAAATTCGGACAGAGAGGAACTCAATACTCCGGCTCAGGCACCCAGATCCACAGAACGTATGAGCCTGTGTGAACCTGTTTAGACACAGGGACGGGACCTGCTGCTGGTCTACCCGGCCCCAGGAACCCAAGCTCGCTGCAGATGATGCTGCTGGCTCACCATCTGACCAACGAACAGCAGAACCTCGTAGAATAATAATGAGCCAGTGTGTTGGGCAAATATACACCGAGAATCTACTATGTGCAGTGCACTGGGGGGATTAAGAGACAAGTGAGACCACCTTGTTTTCTAGGACTTCCTGATCAAATTCGGAATAGAGTGGTATGTACTTAGAAATAAAATGATGATGAACACTTAGAAATGAAATAATGATGAACACTCACATTTCAGTGAAGCTTAATGTGCTGATTGTCTTAGGCTTTTTGAGCACATAATGAGAAATGTACCATTACAACCCCATAGTCACTACGTTTCTATCCTTGGTACAAAATACCTGACACCTGCATTTTAAAGGGGGAGAGCTTTATTTTGGCTCAATTTCAATGGATTCAGTCCATGGTCAGCTGACTCCAAGACAAAAACAGGATAGCAAAGGATAGCTGTTCGAGAGATGGCGTCCAGGAAGAAGAGACAGCAGGGAGGAGCCGGAAGAACAAACACTTCCGGGTCACCCTGTCCCAGAGCCCCACCTCTTCTAACCAGGCTCCACCTGTAAATAGCACAATCAGCCACAAACTCATCAAGAGATTAATCCACTGATGAGTACAGTGTCTCCATGACTAGGTCACCTTCTAAAAGTCCCAACTCTGAACACAAGACTTTTGGGGAACAATATAGATCTAAGCCATAAGAACCCCCTTTTTTGGGCATGATGAAATGGGCTTGTGGGGAGATAAACTGACCTGCCCCTGGTGCTAACACCAGTCGGGAGTGGAGCTCAGGGCCAGCCGCAGAAACAGTGGCTGGGAAGGGCTAAGAAATGCATGGCTTCTCATTCAGCTTGAACTCCAGGGAAAGGGAGCCGCAGGTGCACAGTAGAATGGGGTTAAACTGCAAGGGCCTCTGTCCAGCTGAGATGGGACTGCAGGGGTAAGCTGTGGAAAGCCAGTGAGCAGGGCAGTGCCCAGACCAGTTTCCTTTCAGAAAGACCCGGGTCTGGTGGAAGAGAGAAGCTGTGGGTTCTGATATTGTGTTGTGTAAAAAATGAAGCAGGAGAGTCAGTGGCAGTGAATTCAAAAGATCTGAAGGGAATCACTCAGGCAAATGCAGAAGGGGGTGAAAAATGAGCCTTTCCCTCCTCTGCTGGGGGCTTTTCTGCACATTAGACACAAAGGAAGGAACCCCACGTCCTAGAGGAAGGCATCAGTCCCATTTTTCCAAGTAGCTATCCCGTATCTCTCACCTACCAGCAAATAAACCATAGCATGATTTTTTTTCAGGACGCTTGTAATACAAGCCCTACCCAAAACTGAGCCCTGGCTAAGCTCCTCAGTCAGATGGATGAGGGATGTACTGAATTAGAAAATAGTAATATGGGGGCCGGAGGGTTAGCTCAGTGGTTCCGGCACCTGCCTCGCAAGCGCAAGGTCCTGAGTTTGATCCCCGTAACCACATACAATGCTAGGCGTGGAGAGTCATTCCCACCAGCAATCAACCAGCAATCAGCACCACATACCACAATGCTGGGCGTGGTGGCTCACGCCTATAATCCCAGCACTCGGGAGGCAGAGACAGGCGGATTGCTGAGTTCCAGGCTTGCCTGGGCTACATAGTGAGCTCAGAGCTAGCCTGAACTACAAAGTGAGACCCTGTCTCAAAAAAAAAAAAAAAAAAAGAAAACAGTAATATGTAGTTAAATGTAAATAAATAAAATTGTCAATCAAATATTGACACTAATACTTAAAGCAAATAATAATATAAATGACAATAAGGTATTTGTAAATACCGGGGCAGCATTGCTTCTCAGCCTTTTGGCTAAGATCAAGTGTAAATACCGGAGCAGACTCCTTCGGACAAGAGGTAAACACCTGCAATTTGTCATTGCTTCTGCAAGGACTTTCATTCTTTTTTTTTTTTTTTTTTTTTTTTTTGAGATAGGGTCTCGCTTTGTAGTTCAGGCTGGCCCTGAGCTCACTATGGAGCCCAGGCAAGCCTCGAACTCAGCAATCCTCCTGTCTCTGCCTCCCGAGTGCTGGGATGACAGGCGTGAGCCACCACGCCCGGCACTGTGGTATGCGGTGTTGATTGCTGGTGGGCGTGAGTCTCCACGCCCAGCATTGTATGTGGTTTCCGGGGATCGAACTCAGGACCTTGCGCTTGCGAGGCAGGCACCGGAACCACTGAGCTAACCCTCCGGCCCAGGACTTTCATTCTTAACTGCCATCATCTTTGACGCCCCTCCTGCCTCCTACGCCTTCGGTTAACACTTGACTTAGTGGAAACTTCGCGAAGCGCAGGCTGCACGAGGTCGGGCTTGGGTGAAGAACTCACGGGGTAAAGTCACTAACTGCAGTGTTGTCTAATGCCGAGGCTACGTGGCTAAAAACCGCCTGTTTCGGGAGAGCACTCGCAGGACCGGAGAGACAGGGGCATGAAACTGCGGGAGATTCTAGCGGGGACTCAAGCTTTGGAGGGCTGTGATACTGTTCAGAAGACGATGTGACTTTATGCGAATAAATGGAGATGTTTATACACGAATATATGGAGGTTCTTGTTCATGAAGAATAAGACGTTGGCTGGAAACAAGCCTTACTGCTTCTTCTGAGCGAAAATTAATCTAAGACCCAATCTGTTTTCTGGGAATTATGAGATTATTTCTACTATGAAATTAGAGTAGAAAATGTAAATGCAGAGGTAGAAATCTCACATGTTTACGCTCTTGGAAAGATATCCTGCTGCTTAAGAGGAAGTGGGCTCTACCCAAATTAAAATAATAATAACAGAAGGGAAGAAACCCGAAAGGTGAGAGTGTTCGAGGAATCAGGGACAAAGAACAGCCCCCTGACGGCCTTTGGTGCTTCCCGAGTAACTTGGATTTGCCCTGAAAGCTATTGCAGGGCCCGACTGATCAGTAATTCCACCCGAATGAATTCAACTCTGAGCCATACCTGTATTTTAATGTATAGGAGAATGGGATAAGTAATCGAGGAAGGGGAGTTTTCTTTTGGCATTTTTGCTTTTAAAAATAGAAGGCTAGGGGCCAGAGGGTTAGCTCAGTGGTTCCGGCGCCTGCCTTGCAAGCGCAAGGACCTGAGTTCGATCCCCGGTAACCACATATAATGCTGGGTGTGGAGACACGCCCACCAACAATCAACACCGCATACCACAATGCCGGACGTGGTGGCTCACGCCTGTAATCCCAGCACTCGGGAGGCAGAGGCAGGAGGATTGCTGAGTTCGCGGCGGCTTGCCTGGGCACCATAGTGAGCTCAGGGCCAGCCTGAACTACAAAGCGAGACCCTGTCTCAAAAAGCAAAAAAAAAAAAAAAAAAAAAATAGAAGGCTAGGCTAGAGATGTACCTCCATGGTGCCATGCCAGCCTGGCAAGTGCAAGGTCCTGAGTTTGATTCCTGATCCCACAAAAAATAAAAATAAAAATGAGAAGGCCCAGACAAGGTGGCATACACCTGCAATTTCATCATGTTAGAAGGTCAAAGTAGGAGAATCACGAGTTCAAGCCCAGCTTGGACATTATAGTCACTCAGCAAGACCTTGTCTCAAAGGAGAGAAAGCCGGGCATGGTGGCTCACACCTGTAATCCCAGCACTGGGGAGGCAGAGACAGGAGGATTGCTGAGTTCGAGGCTTGCCTGGGCTACATAGTAAGCTCAGGGGCCAGCCTGAACTACAAAGCGAGACCCTGTCTCAAAAAAAAAAAAAAAAAAAAAAAGAGAGAGAGAGAAAGCAATAGAAAGACTGACAAACCTGCATCTGCATGGATAACGTGCACTGTCCTCGTGAGCGATGACCTCGGCTCCAGGGACCTCTCCCAGAAACAGAATCTCAGCCATGAACTCAGCTGGCTGCGGAGCTGCCCCTGGAGGAACAGGACACCCCCTTCCCGGCAGGCAGGAAGCAAGAATAATCGAGGTACAAGCTTAGGGGCCATCCCAGCTCCGTGCAGGGCCTAGGCAGACGCAGCACCTCTGAGCCTATCCTGTCCCAAGACAGAGGCCAGGCTTTGGCTCACGAATCACTGTTTACCTTAGGTGCCTGGGACAGGGTGGGAGAGAGGGAGGTGTATGCTCAGGAGCGCGTAGTACTTCACAAGGAAGAAGCTGCTCATCTGTACAAAACTCCTGCGAGGGCCACTGGGACAGACCGTGAGCACCAAAGGACGCAACAGTTGGGGAGCAGACACGTGAGGCAGGGGAAGAGGGCGCAGAAGAACTGAGCGGGCACCGGGCCCACCACGGCTGCACACTCTCCTATGTGCCAACCTGGACATCAGTGTAGACGGCTGCGATTGTGTACTGTGTCGCTTCTCAGGGTGAAATCTCTGAGTCAGCGATAACCACAAGCCACAGGGTACCCCCAGAGTCCGACACCAAACGGGGGGTACAGACGGTCCGGATGAATCAGAGCAGGACAGAAGAGGCTGCAGCGAGGAGCGGATCTGATGAGGGGAAACCCGGGGGGAGTGGCCGCTAAATAGAGACAGGAGTGACGGGCCTGGGAGAAAGTCCCCGGAGAAAGGCACACTCAGGGTGCCAGGTGGTGACTTTAATTCTTAAATGGCTGTCACTGTGGCACACGGCAGGCAGTAGGTAAGAGCCACAGGGAGATGATCGCGACAGTGTGTGAGGCAGGGCTCCCTCAGCCCGAGGGCCAAGGAGGGAGGTCAGGAAGCCCAGCATGCTGGGAAGGCCTGCTCGCCAGACGGCAGTGCTTTCTCGTGACTGGAACGGGCCCCCCGGGCCCCCAAGCCGGGCTGCACCCCAGGCCTGACCCGCCGACACTCCCGTTCAGTGGATCTGTGCTAAGCTCTGAAAAGCTCCTGCCTTTTTCCTCTGCCACCATCCAGACCCTCGGGCCAGGGTCAGACATCTCATCAGAGACGACTAGAGGCGTCAAAGGCACAGGCGGGGAGAGGGCCAGAGAGTGGGCACGTCTGTGCCCTCCCGGAGGTTCCAGAAGTCTGAGGGGACCGAGGGAGCCCCGGCCCCGGATCAGAGGTGTCAGGTAGGTCCGCACGGCTCCCCAGAGAGCCCGCAGCTGGGGCCCGACCGCAGGCGTGTTTCCGTCGGGTTCCACCGCTTGGGACTAGCCCGCGGCCCTCCACACCTGGGCCTCTCTCAGGAAGCCGCGAATCCTCAGCTCTGTTGTGGGGTAACGCGGAGTGTCAGAGAGGATAAGACAAACACTTTTTTTTTTAGCGCTGGAGCAATTTCCTTACAGCAAAAACATTATCAGACCCATAGCGATAGTAATGTAAGATCCTGCTAAAGAATAAAAGCTTTTCTTTTCTTTTCCTTGATTTGCTCTATTAAGAGATTAATAAGGGAGACTTATCTGCTCCCAGCATGTAAGAGAAGAATCATACAACTTTAAAACAAAGGACCATTCATTACTGCAATCCTAATGAAACCAACAATATTCCTTAACACTGTTTTTCTACCTTTACGCCTACTGAGCTTGTGCGTACAGTTCACTCTAAACCTCAGCACAGGAGCAGTTTCGTGAAAGTTCAGTTTCCTCTGCTCCAGCTAAACCCTGGGCCCATCGTGTGGCAAAGTCAGTCTGATGCCAGCGGTCACTTCAGGCAGGGCCCCTGCGGGTGGTCGGAAAAGTTGTTTCTGCTCACGGACCGGTGCTTCCCCAGGGGACTGCGCCTCAAAATGGGGCTGCGTCCCCTAGGAGCTGGAGCAGAGGCGTTTTTTCTTTCCCTCTTTCTTTCTTTCCTTCCTTCTTCCTTCCTTCCTTCCTTCCTTCCTTCCTTCCTTTCTTTCTTTCTTTCTTTCTTTCTTTCCTTCCTTCTTCCTTCCTTCCTTCCTTCCTTCCTTTCTTTCTTTCTTTCTTTCTTTCTTTCTTTCTTTCTTTCTTTCTTTCCTTCCTTCCTTCCTTCCTTCCTTCCTTCCTTCCTTCCTTCCTTCCTTCTTTCTTTCTTATGAGGAAATGAACTCAGGACCTCTCGCTTGGCAGGCCGGCGCTGTGCTGCTGAGCTACATCCCCAGCAGGGTGGTATTTCTGATCTACACAAAGCCACAGGGGCCATGAGAGTTCTACTGTGCATATGAGGGCCTCTGTGCGAGTCATACCTTCCCAAAGCTACCTGTCCCCACCACAGCTGTCCCCAGCTTATTTTGATGGCCCCTCTCAGGCCAAAGCCCCTGGTGCTGTTCTTGCTCCCATGCCCTCCCATGTCTTCACTTTCAAAATGTACCCCAACGCCCAGCTTCCCGTCACCAGCCCCCACCCTCCCCTGGACCCTCCCAGCAGCCTCCTCACAGACACGCTGCTCCCTCCCGGCCCCCACAGTGCTCAGAGCTCCTTTAAAGCCTGCAGCTCCGCTGCTCACGGCCCTGCTGTGGCTCGTAACTGCAGGGGAAGCCGAGTCTATGCCCAGGTGTGGCCTGTGCCCATGTCCACTAGGCCCAGGGTCTCGGGTGGAGCTCAGTCTGCTTTGTTCATTCCTGTAAAAACACCCACGAGAGCCTGGCACAGAAGGACTCCAGCTGACCACTCCTCAAGCAGCTTGTTTTGCCTGTTTGTTTGTTTTTTGTGCTATCAGGGCTACAGCACACCCATATCTCTCTGTCTCTGTCTCTCTCTCTGTCTCTCTGTCTCTGTCTCTCTGTGTCTATCTCTGTCTCTCTCTGTCTCTCCGTGTCTCCCCCCACCCTCTCCCTTTCTCCCTTCCTCCCTCTCTGTCTGTCTGTCTGTCTCTCTGCCCCCCCACCCCTCTTGGGCACCATCACTCACTGGCCTGGAAGGATTCCACCCAACCCTCCCTCTGACCTAACTACCTCCACCTTCCCTCTCCACAGCAAGTCTGCCTCTTCTTCAAAATGAGATAGAATCTCTCAGGAAGTCAGGGCTTTAAAGAACAGAAGGACCTGCTATTGTGAACCCCTAGGAAAGCCCCAGATACAAGGGAGCAGAAAGGATTAGGAAGATGGAGGAGGGGCTGGGAGGCTGCGGCCGCCCTTGGGTCCAGGAGGGGGCGGGTCCCAGCCAAAGGGCCTCACCGTGACCTCTCTAGCTGGTCTCGGAGTCCTCCACATGGGCCTCACTGGAGAGAGGGCCACGCCGGGTCCCTGTGGCACCCGGGAAGGGAGGGGAGGGCTTGGGGCAGCAGGCGAGGAACTTCAGGGTCCGCCCAGCTGCTGTGCTGAGGAGGCCTCGGGTTTAGCAGGATGTGGAAGGTATCTGGGCAACTCCCAGACACAGCCCGGACCATCAGCCAGGGACGGCAAGTGTGAGATTAAAGGGCCGCAAGTCTAACCAGCGGCGGAGCCGGCCGCAGGAGCCCCAGGAAGGAGCCGGGGAGGCACGAGGGGCCGCCGAACAGCTGTGGGGCGGGGAGCAGGGCCCGGAGGGAGACACATGCCCTCATTTGCCACCCAAGCACTGGCCCCGGGAACTCTGACCAGCAGGCCTGTTCTGGAGACTCCTGCAGATCACAGCAGGCACAAAGCCCCAGCGCCTGGTGTGAGGAGTGCACGCGGACTGAGGCCACTCACGCGGGAGTGGCCCCGGCGGAAAGAAGCAGGACAGAGGAGAGAGGCAGGGCTTCCAACCGGCCACATCAAGTCTCTGGGAGGAGGTTACGTGCGTTCCATTAAAAAAAAAAAAAAGGACAAAGTTTCCACAGTTGCATAAAATTGACAAACTCAAGGGGCTCCTTAAAACAGAACCCGTGGAAAGGACAGGCGCACCCCATGCTGCCGAGCGTGAGCGTGGCTTGTCCCTCCGGCAACTCGTGTTGAAATTGAAGTCCCATTGTGGCACTTTAAGGGGCAGAAACTTAACCAACTATGGTGTTCAGAGGGGGCTTTGGCGGTGATTGGGATTGGAAGTCACCAGAGTGGATCCCCCGTAAAGCAGCACCCTGTGCACACCATTCCCGGGCCACAAGAGGGCGTCACCAGCAACGGCCAGGGGACCGCGCGGGACAATCACTGTCGAGCCCAGAGAGCCAGCTTGAGGGACAAAGCCTCAGAGCAGAGACGCCGGCCTAGACTCGGTACTGCAGCCTCCACGGAGCAGTGGGCGCAGAGGTTACAGCACAGGGCAGAGCGCGACTACTTGTCGCATTAGGTGTCTCAGCCACACCCTGACACCCCTGGGAGAAACGCGGCCCAGCCAGCCAGTGCCCGCAGCAGTGATTCCTGTGACAGGTCTGTTCACCATGATCTTGGTCAGCAGAAAGCAGCCAGATTGGATCCGGGGTGAGCGGAGGACCATGGGGCAGCTAGATGTGCCTGGCACTGGCAAAGCGGCTGCCAGGGTATGTGGCCCTCAGGAGGCTGAGTGGCCATCTCCTTCACCAGCACTTACTGTCTGACAGCCAAGACGCTGAGGACACACCAGGCTTCCTGCACCCTCTTTGGTGGGTATGATGTCGCCACCTGCTGCACTGGGCAAGGCCAATGAACGGAGCCCAGGAGGCTGGGCTTTCGGGATCATGGGGCCGCCCTGCGGGCACCCCACCCCTGCAGGGCTTCGTCACGCACTAAGCCAGGGCTCGTGGACTGGAAGCTCCTGGCTGGTCCTTCTTTGTTTGTTGTTTAGCCAGGTTGCCAGCTGGCATTTTTTCCTCAGTCTGAAGCTGGCGGTTGGACTGGTAAGGTAGGGCACAGTGCCATGAGTCAGGTTGGTGAGATGTATAGATACTCAGAACCAAGGCAGGAGGCACCCTGGGCACAGCCTGCATTGGCCTCCACAGCCGCCATGGATCCTGTTTGCTGGAACTGGCCACGGGTCTCCGCACCTGACTCAGCCCGGGCTCCCTGCAATGCAGCCTCACGTGTGGAATGCTTAGAGGTGCCGGGAGGAGGTGCTGATATCCCAGAGGAAGGCGCTGGGCCTGGTGTGTACAGACCGGACCTCCAGTCGGAGGCCAGAAAGCTGAGCTTTCATCCCCCGTCCAGTCTCTGGACTTGTGCTTGCTCTGGACAAGGGCCAGGCAGCTCCTCCTGCCAAGCCCAGGTCTTCTTACCCTTGGCATCCACCATTCCCTGCAGCCAGGCAAGGAGGCAGCTGAGGGCTGCACCTACGGTTCCCACCACAATCCTTTTCATGTGTTTCACCTTCGCAAAGACGACTCCTTCACCCAGAAGCCTTCCTGTCCCAGCACTGCCCCTGGAGTGGGCCGCCTGCACTTCCGGTGTAACCAGGAACTTCCGGCCGCACGCATTTGTGTGGTGCTGGAAACCAACATGGTATCTGGAAAGCGGGAAGGAAATGTGCTGAAGGAGTGTCAGGCTGCTCCTGGGCCCACCTAAGATGAGAATCATCAGTTTTCTTCCCTGGGCCTGTTTTACAGTTTGTAAAACAAGGGATTTGAACACTGCCTGTTGGGGTCATATGGAGGCTTAAGCAACCCATCTGCACCGGGCCATATTTAATAATGAGGCTGCCTCCTGGACCCTGGAGCCTCCGGGCCTCTCCTCAAGGCTCTGCTCACCCACTAACAGAAAAGGAGAAGGAGAAGGAGTCATGGGAAGCTGAGACCCAGAGTGGGCACCATGGGGGAGCCCCGGGCCCTTAGCTGCTGAGGTTGTTGGGGTGTCGGAAGCCACTGGCGGGATGTGTGTCTGGCTGAGGTAGACCCAAAGGCCAGCGCAGCCCACGTCCGAGATCTCTGTGGACACTATCTCCTCAGTGTTTCTTATCTGTTCCACAGCAGACCCCGCGGGGAAGTGGGAGGACATATCACAAACACAGACGTTTCCTCTACACTCTCAGACCTCAGCACAGAGCACCGGTGGCTCTGGCACCACACCAGGGCCCCACGGGGTCCTGAAAATAGGAAACAGCCGCGTCCAGGGATCCGAGTCCCGGCTCCCCAGCATCCTGCCTCCCACGGGGCCAGCCAGACAGGATGCCCCGCTGCAGGCCCACTCCTCCCCTCTGTTCCCTCCATCCCCTCCCTCAGCAGAGAGAAATGCCTTCCTGCCCTGGGCGGAGAGGAACCTTAGTCCTGTGTGTTTAGGGGTGAAAGAGGAAAGCGCCCTGTGTCTGGACGCTTCTAATTCTGCAGCTGTCCGTGCAGATTTCAACACAGGTTCCCTAACAGGACCCTGCTTAACGCGTTGATCCACGATCTGTGGGGACCTTATTTTGCCTAAAAACTTACAGAGAACAAGCAGATCGAGACATACCGTGAGTTAAAACTCCTTGGAGTGGTAGTGTTTGTTATCACTGCTTAATGAAAATCAGTTTAGCTGGCTCAGTATATCATTCCGGTTGGACAGTTTGAGATTGGAGGGAGTCGACAGCAAGCCTAATGAAGAAAAGCTATCTGACGTGGCAGAACTCCACACTTCCAGTCGTCAACTCCATCAGCCAACCCGGGTCTTACTAACTCAGTCAACGTGGCCAACTGAAGGAAAGACAAGGCTGTGCAAGAATCGTCCCCTCCCCCGCTGAAGCTCACAGTCTGCAGGAGGATAGAGGAGGAGAGGGCCGTGCTGCATGAATGAGTGACTCCGTCAGAGCAGAAGGGGGACAGCCGGGAAGGTGGGCGGCCTGCTTTAAACCTCCTCTATACACATAGATATTGTTATTTAGTTTTATTCTGGAGACCCGGGGGAAGCTGCTGAGGTGTTTAAGCAGAGTAGGCCCATTCGGCCACGCTCTAAGTGGCCCTTGAGACTATGAGCAAACACGGGTTGGAGGAGAGAAGACCACAAGTTCAGCTGTAAAGGACATGACCGGGTGGGACCCCTGGGACTTCCTCGAGTCTGAAATGGGCCAGAATTCTTGCAGTGGGAATTCGAGAGATAATGACCAGGTGATGGACAGAACACCGCCAGGTTCCTCAGCACCCTCAGTCGCCTGGCACTACGCAAAGCGGTCAGAATCCAGAGGGCAACAGAAAGCGTTGCAGAATATGGGGAAACTGGAACCTTCCCTGTAGCCAGGGGAAGGTGGGGTGTTGTAGCCACTTTGGAAAACAGCCTGGCTGTTCCTCAAAAGGTTAGATGTAGATTTAACACAGGTCCCAGTGATTCCACTTCTAGGTTTACATGAAAGAGAAATAAAAACATAACTCCACATCCATTTGTCCACAAATGCTCAAAACAGCACTATTCATGATTATCAAGAAGTGGAAATTACCCAAATGTCCATCAAGTAATAAGCAAATAAGCAAAATGTATCAAATTTCCAGTCATATAAAGAAAAGCTGATGGCTGATACGTGTTGCCATGTAGATGAGCTTTGAAACGCTCTATTAAGTGAAAGTCAGTTGTAAAATATTACATTTTATATGGTTCCATTTATAAACATTCCTCATTTAATGACTTTTCATTCCTACAACCAAGTCATTACATGAACTGGTTGATAAATGAGGAATTGTATGTAGTATTCATTATGATATTCAGGACAAAGAAATGGTCGAAGGAAACTTCAATTTTACTTTTATTTGCTTAACTCTTCTCTGTAATGTATAACAGAATGTAAAATGCCAGTCCTGTACTGTACAGTGCATCTGCAAAAATTACAGCTGTGCACTGTAGAAGCCACCATAGGCCACCCCTGTGTTGAAAGTCTGAATAGAGGTCATAAGCTCAAACAGCACGCCTGGATCGTAGGTCAAGTCGTTAAACAAGTAGGTCGATAAACAAGGAATATGACTATGGATCTGAAATAGCCAGAATTAGCCGATCTAAAAAGAACAAGAGGTCTCTTACTGGTCACCCACGTCTGGAATGACATGGTGGGAAAATGCGGAATGACTACGATTACCAGGGAGTACGGAGCTTCTTTTCAGAGCCGCAGACATGCTCTCAACTTGGCCGGGGTGGCAGCCGAACAGCTCATGATCAGGCGAGTGGAGGGGAACGTGAGGCACCGCTCGGTGAAGTCACTACACGGAATGCACAGGGGCGCGCCCAGAGGTGGGTAATTTTGCGAACACCCACTCTCACGTGACTGCCGGGCCCTGTGTGACCCACACAGCCAACCGGGCTGATTCTTTCACTTCCTCTGTGCAGCCCCACAGCTCGACAAAGGAAGCGGAGGGAGGCGAGAGACCTCAGGGGCTGACGGCAGCCCACAGGCTTATGGACCAGGGCCCCTCAGAAACTTTCCGCCATATCGTCTCCTTCTGCGTCATGTGTGTTTCTGTCCGTAGTAAGTGTCTAGCAATGCGTACACGGCACCTTTGCCAGTGAGGTGGGGAACCCCAGTGCCCTGGGGAACCCTAACTTACAGATGAGAAAGCCGAGTTCCAGGCAGACTGAGTAGCTTGCTCGTGGTCTCACAGCCACCCAGGGAGTTGGGCACAAGCTGCCCCGAGCGCCCGCCGCCTTCCCTGGGCTGGGGGCGGGGCGCAGAACTGCCCCGGCTCACTCGGCGGCTGTGACCCTGACTCTGGGGTCTTGGCGATGGGCTCGTGGCAAGCAGGGTGCAGTCCCTGGTATGCCAAAGCGCTGCTGGGCAGAGCGAAGGGTACTTCGTGGGGTTCTGATGCGTGACGGCGGTGCCACGTTGCCCTCTCCCCCGTGGACTTGTGGGGGGTGGTTAAGTGGAATCTGTCACCTGACAGCCAGGGCTGGACACAGAGCCCATGCGAAAACCAGGCCCTGAGGAATGAAATCGTTTCTGTCAGATGTTTCCGAACTCCCGTCACCGATGGCGTCTTTCAGCGACGCTCTCCGAGAAGAGTGCATTGGAAGGGATTTTGTCTATCCAGTTACATTTGAACCAGTCACTGTTTCTGACATTTCCCTTCGCAGCAACACGTGGCCAGGCACCGTGTGGTTTCCGCATCACGCTCTGCAGAGCGCCGTCGTGGTCTGCAGGACCCCACAGGGGCACCTCCCAGTCCTGGAGGGCACAGGGGACCTCGCATCCCACTCACTGCCCTGTCCTGTCTCCTGTGGTCAGGCTGGCTCGTTAGCACGCCGAGGAGGAGGGCCGGGCTCGAGTTCTGGGGACAAGGTGGGCCCTCGCATAAACCTTCCCCAGCTTCCTGAATGGGCTCAGGCTGTGTGATTTTGTTCTCCACGGCCCTCCCTCCCATGCCAGAGATTAATCCCAGGGCCTCACACATGCTAGGCAAACGCTCTACCGCTGAGTTACGTCCTCAGCTCTTGGTACTTTATTTTGAGGTAAGGTTTTGCTAAGCTCCCAGGCTAAACTTGAACTTTCGATCCTCCTGCCTCAGCCTCCCAAGGAGTCTGGATTACAGGCGCGCAATGCTGCCGTCAGCTGAAAAGGCAAAAATCCACTGGCTCTAGATGGAGCCCTCCTGCTCATCTCCAGTAGCAGCAGCAGCAGCAGCAGCAGCAGCAGCAGCAGCAGCAGCAGCAGCAGCAGCAGCAGCATGCACGCCAATTTGGAAACTTAGCTTTGCTAATAGCTCTATTCTCAGAAAATAATGGGAAACTGGCAAAGTTGATTTTATTAATATGTTTTATTGAAACTGTACATACAAAAATTATTTCAACATTAGTATGAATGTTACTATTAACATAAAAATTGCGATGAGATGTTTTAGCGCTTTGAGTACTAAATTTCCCAAGTCCGCTGCGCGTTTTACCCCCACGCGTCATCCCCGCTGGCCTGAATTTCCGAGCCCTGCAGAGCTCCGTGAGTTGAAGGGCCACAGCGCCGAGAAGGAACCGCAGATGAAACTAGACCCCGCAAGGCCCTAATCAGTGCTGTCTCCGCTATCGTACAAGCCCCATTTTGTTTCAGCACAAGAAAGTGGCTTCCCCAAAGACACCCGTGAAGGTCACCCAGCCCACTCCCCGGCCCACAGCGCGGCTGTCCGCGGAGGGGCCAGAGTCTGGGGGTCCCAGGAAGCCGGGGGACCTAGGCTCCGTGGGCCCTACCTCTCTGAGGAGCACATCTTTCCCACCGAGGCCTCCCCTAGTAACAGCTTCGGGGTTACCTCACCCTCTCCCCAAGTCTCTGTCCTGGGGGCCCCGCGGCGAGGGGGCACGGGCAGGCCTGGAGGGAAAGAGCCTCCAGCGCAGCCGCGGAGTTCCAGCCTGGATCCCCGCCCCTGCCCTCGGGCTCCGTGACGTTCTTCCGGCGGAGGAACAAGTTCTCCTTCGTGGAACAAGTTCTCCTCCTCCCGGAGACAATCTCAGTGCGTTCCGGACACGGGTAGCTGCCTCACCCCCGGGCTCTGTGGCCTTGTCCCTGGCCCCTCGCTGGGCGGGAACCTAAGGCCTTGTCTGGAGCCCTCCGGGAGACAGTGAGAGCCCTGCAGGTTGTCCTGCCTGCCATCAGCGTTTCTGAGGGTTGTGTTAGGAAGAGCGGAGGCCGGGGCCTGGCCTGGGGAGCCCGGGCCTGTGCTCTGCTCCCGCTGCCTCTGCCCCTCCCGGCCCGGTCTCTCTTCCTGTGCGCACCGCAGGGCGCCCCCCCCCCCACAGGCCCTGGCGTCGCTGCTTAGCGTTTGCTCCCTCTGTCCTCGCTCTCACGGGGAATCGTGTCACGTTCCCACTCCGTTTTACCCCCCTTTTCTCTAGGTGCGACTCCTCTAACTCTTTTACCTACTTCTTCTGGTATTTATCTCCATATATTTAAACAGCACACTTATATGACGATACAGTAAAACCTTGGAGAGAGCCGGGCTTGGGGGCTCACGCCTGTTATCCCAACACTCGGGAGGCAGAGGCAGGAGGATTGCTGAGTTCCAGGCTTGCCTGGGCTACATAGTGAATTCAGAGCCAGCCTGAACTACAAAGCGAGACCCTGTTTCAAAAAAAAAAAAATAAACACAAAAACCTTGGAGAGAAAGTGCCTTGATCTGTAAGATGAGCAAAAATTTCTAATAAATTTTAACTTGATAAATGAGCAATGTCTTGCAATACAAGTAGTACACGACCCCAAATGTCACACGATCACAACTGATCCAATGTCTCCTTCTTTGCCCCACGCTCTGCTCTTGCTGTAGGATTGTAATTATCTTTCAACAGCAAGAGGTTACGGGGGATATCGCAGGAGGAGGAGAAAAAGAGGGATCCTTCCCTTCAAACAAGATTAGGGAGACGTGGGAATGTGGGAAACAGTGTGAACTTTTGTAGAAAAGCACCACCCAATTAGGCTGTTGTGATGCGGGCGATGAATCTGTTCAACGACAGTGCAATGTCACATTTCCATGCGATGCTCAAATGGAGGGCAAAGCTAGTGTCACTGGATGGTTCCTTGTGAAAGCTGCAGGAAAAGCAGAAGATTCCACTGAGCCGATAGAGATCAGTGATTCCACCAGTGACAGTGAAAGTCTTCCTACACAACAACCTTCCTCTCTTATCTCCCTCACACCAGCCACAAAGATTTTCAAAGGTAAATGTGGACTAACCTATTTATTTTTCTTTATATTTTGTATTTTCTTTGTGACTTTATACTACATGACAGTATAATAGCCATTTTATATGACTATTTGCGAGTTTGTGGAATGAACCGTCTGAGTTCCTGTTCTTTCTTATGGGGAAATTTACTTTGATAAACAAATGCTTTGGATTGCAAGCATATTTTCAAATGAGTTATGGTTGCACACCAAGGTTTTTTCTAGATTGTATGAAATTCGAGATCTTGTCTCTGACTTTTTTTTTTTTTTTTTTTGAGACAGGGTCTCGCTTTGTAGTTCAGGCTGGCTCTGAGCTCACTATGGAGCCCAGGCAAGCCTCGAACTCAGCAATCCTCCTGCCTCTGTCTCCTGACTGCTGGGATGACAGGCGTGAGCCACCACGCCCAGCACTGTGGTATGTGGTGTTGATTGCTGGTGGGCGTGAGTCACCACGCCCAGCATTGTATGTGGTTACTGGGGATCGAACTCAGGGCTTTGCGCTTGCGAGGCAGGCACCGGAACCACTGAGCTAATCCTCCAGCCCTTGTCTTTTACTTTGTATGGATGCCAAGGTTTTGGTCTCAGATCTCTCTGCTCAACCAGGTCCCCAATCTCCAACAAGTGCTGTCACAATTTTGGTTAATTGAAAATTCAGGGATCATATCTTACAAGTACATGATTATCACTCACACTTAAACCAGAAAGTACACTATATAGTGATGTCTTCATTATACGACACTTCTCTATACACTAAGCTAACAACTGTCACCTTTTCTTCGCTTATTTAGCTTTCTGTGTGTTCACTGGGATCCCTTTACCAGCTTTCTTTCCAAAGGGGCAATCTGTCCGTGTGACCAAGCTCGTCGGTGGAGGGACAGTGGCCCTTCCTTCCTGGAGGTGGCTCAGGACAGCCCGACGCTCCCGTCTCTCCGGGTAGAAGTTCTCCGGCCAGCCCCACAGGCCACCTGGGCTCCTCTTACCATCGTCTCGGGGTTTTCCTGACTTCGTCTCCCAAAGCAGCCTCAGACTTGCTGCTTCCTCCATTTTAGGAGTTCTTCGTTCGTGGAAACTCCCTTCTTTATATCCAGCACACCCAAGGGGTCACTGGGAGGGAGCTTTCTGCACTTCGCACTGCTGAAATTGCCTAGCCTGATGTTTAGATGTGTACAGAGTTCCAGATATACAGAAGTAAATCTCCACATCTTTTTCTTTTCCCTAATTTATTAGGCAAGCCTTACAATCAGTCCAAGTTCTAATATAAAAATGAGTGCAGTGAATATGCAAGATCCTCATGTATTAGATTCTATATGGTACCAATTTTTAAAACAAAAGTCCAGGGATACAAAATCAGTTGCAAAACTAATACAGTTCAAATTAAGGAAAAAATTGGAAAAGTAAAAACTGTTCAGGAAGCATTAAAACCCTACAAATTTCACTCACATAACTAAAGGACCTTGTACCTCACTAGGTCATATAAATACAGTGTGCAAATTATCTGTATAAGTACATAAAAATTACTTAATAGACTCAACAACTAAATGTTTCAAGGAATGTATTCATATTTACTTGCTAGGACAATTTATATTCATTTCAGTTACATAAACTAGCATTAGGATTTTTTCCTTTAACATAAAGATCGAAAAGTAGAATCATAAAAAGTAGTAACCATAGGAGATAAGCTAATTCTCAGGAGATAAAATAGAGATAATCCTAGGAGATAATGAAACTGATAAAATGAATTTTTAGCATTCTTGGGTCTCTATTTTCTGAACAGGTTTCAATTTACTCAGATTTTCAGTATGAATAGAACATCCTTTAGGAAGACTGATAAACTCACCTTAGTTTAATAAAACTCATTATTATTATTCATTAAAGTCTTTATTCAGAGACCAAAAAATAATCACTCTTACTCTTGACCAATATCTAAGCACAAATCGATCCCTATACAGTAATCTGTGGTTGTAAATGTTCCAAACAATGTAACCGTCATTTAAGTAAACCTTGAAACTTGCCTGTTTAGGATCAGCTTTCTGTTAGTATTTTTCAACCACTTGAGTTTCTAAAATGACAATAAATGTATGAGACAGTACTGGAATTAAGTGCTTGATAGCCATCCAGGTAAACAGGCTGAAGATTAGAAGGGGGGACCGATTTAGCTCAGTGGTTCCGGCACCTGCCTAGCAAGCGCAAGGTCCCTAGTTCAATCCCCAGTAACCACATACAACATTACCAGGCATGGTGATTCACGCCCACCAGCAATCAATACCGCACACCGCGAATGCCAGACTTGGTGGCTCAAACCTGTAATTCCAGCACTTTGGGAGCAGAGGCAGGAGGATTGCTGAGTTCAAGGTTAGCTTGAGCTACATAATGAGCTCAGGGCCAGCCTGAACTACAAAGAGAGACCCTGTCTCAAAAAAAAGATTAGAAGGGGGCACTGTTGTGCGAAGCAGCTCAGCATGGTGTAATTGGACCAGGCATTTATGCCTGGGGTTTTGGGGAATAACTGCTGAGTCAGGGGTCTGCACTTTATGGTGCTGCCCCGAATATACTGCTCTAACAAGGAGCTGCCCCGGGTTATTGCCAGAAAACATGTCCTGGCTCTGGGAAAATTCCCCTATTCCTGTGCTGGGCCCGCTGACCATTGTCTCTCAAGTTAGCAACGTGTTGTTTCTCTTCCAGTTTCTACGTTGGCTAGGACAGAGTTCAATAGAGTTAGCAGAATTAATTAACTGCATGATGGATGTACTTATTCTTCTGGTCTTATTCTATTAAAAGTTAAGCATTAATAGGGCCGGAGATTTTGCTCAGTGGTTCCGGCGCCTGCCTCACAAGCACAAGGCCCTGAGTTCGGTCCCCAGTAACCACACACATTGCTAGGTGTGGTGACGCAAGCCCACCAACAATCAATGCCACATACCACAGTGCTGGGCATGGTGGCTCACGCCTGTAATCCCAGCACTCGGGAGGCAGAGACAGGAGGACTGCTGAGTTCCAGGCTTGCCTGGGCTACATAGTGAGCTGAGGGCCAGCCTGAACTACAAAGTGAGACCCTGTCTCAAAAAAAAAAAAAAAAAAAAGTTAAGCATTAATAGAAAGTAGTACAATGAAGTTAGTTAGGGAAAAGATTTAAGAGAATTGTAGATGGACATTTTAAGAAATTGATTCCAATCTTATGATCATCATGTTTGTTTGTTTTTTTGTTTTGTTTTGGTTTTTTGAGACAAGGTCTCGCCCCAGATTCCAGAGCCTGTCGTGGGTACTGCAGTTAGAAAGTCAGGAGCTCCCACGCACTACGGTGAGATGAGGAAATGACGCGGCCACTTCGGGAAGCAGCTTGGCAGCGCCACAGAAGGTTACACCAGAGTTAGCCTACGACCGGCGATGCCATTCTTAACCATTTGAGTAAGCTGAGAACACTCATTCAAGCAAAACTGGCACAGAAATGGTCACAACCTTATTCAGTAGTGCCCCGAAGCAGAAACAGCTCACGTGTCCAAGGCGAATAAACAGTGTGTGGTGTATTTATGTCATGGAACATTATCTGGCTTTAATAAGTACTCAAAGATAAACTTGAGTGATTTGTAAGAAAATGGAGGTACCTCAAGATCATAATGTTAAGGAAATAAATCAGATACACAAGCTTAAATATCACACCTGTTTTTTTTTGTCTGAAAAACTCAAAATATAAAGAACAAAATAAAAGTTAGATAGTAGGAAATAGGGAATAAAACTTTTTCAAATGAGGAGATCAGGAGGGAGGGAAGTGGGAGACGTGCGAAGGAGATGAAGAAATAAATAAACTGGGCCGGGGATTTAAGTAAGTGGTTCCGGCATCTACCTGGCAAGCACAAGGTCCCAAGTTTGATTCCCGGTAACCATATACCACAGTGCCGGCCATGGTAGCTCACACCTGTAATCCCAGCACTTGGGAGGCAGAGTCAGGAGGATTGCCATGAATTCAAAGCTGGCCTGCGCTACATACTGAGTTCAGGGGCAGCCAGAACTGGAAAGTGAGACCTTATCTCAAAAAAAAAAAAAAAACCTAAATGGTGTTATATACACGAACAATCTCCACATAAGAAATGTAATTATTTGTACTGCAAAAACAGATTAATAAAAAAGTCATGACCACCACCTGCTACCACAGGGATGAGTCTTGAAAACATTTTGCTAAGGGAAGAAGTCAGACACAAAGGACAACATGATGTAGGATTCTAGAAATCAGAAGTGTCTAGAACATGTAGTTGAAAAGCAGGGTTCCGGAGGCAGCGGGAAAAGGAGAGTACTAGGTGATGATGGGATGGAGTTTTTTTGAGTAGTAAAAACTTTTGGAAATTAGATAACAGTGGCATTGATATATAATTTTTTAAAAATGCATTATGGTAAAAGACACATTGGTACCAACCCCCTCAAAATACTCACCCCCACTTTGAACACACTCATCGCATTGTTCTTGCCATTTCTGACGCAGCTCTAGAAATCCTCTTTGTATCTTTACAAGGCGTGATAAAAAGATACAGTGAATGCTGCTGCCGACAGCCAGCCAACAGAAAGACAGGCTTGGAAAAACATTACAGTGTGTCCATATCCACTGCATTCAAGGGACCTGGCGCTGTGTGACTTCTGGCTCTTCCCCAAAGTCAAAATGGCCATGAAAAGTGAACATTTGGAGATGATTTGGAACATCGAGTTGGCCAGGACAGCACAACTAAGAGCGCTCACAAAAGAAGACTTCAGAGCTGTTTCAGAAAGTGGCAAGAATGGCGAAATAAATGTTCGAGATGAGGGAGCATATTAAGGGGAATTAATGGCAGTTATAATAAATAATAAATGCTATAATACATATTTTTAAAATGTAAGTGTCCACCATATTTTTCCTTCATACTTTGCAACAGTGAATGTGTTCAGCACCAATGTATCGTCCACTTTAAATGGGTGAATGATATGTGAATTGTATCTTAGTAAAGCTAATCTGCATGTTACAGTTTATATCTAGACACCCTCCCAAAAGCCTTCTGCAGTCTGGGAAGTGGGGCTGTGGGAGGTGACTTGATCATGGCTGGGTGATTCTGCAGCATGGATGTGGGCTACAGAATTGGTCCGCTGAATGGCTTAGCGTGGTCTGGCTGTGAGGGAACACCCATTGTAAGTGTGGGGGCCTCCAACCAATAGGCTTGCAGCCTGGGTGGAATCAAAAGGGAAAGAAGGAAGTCTCACAGCTGCCTCCTACCTGCCAGGCCATGAACTGTTTCTCCTCGCTGATGCCCCACTGCCATCCATGCCTTACTGCCCTGCATTTATAAAAAGTAGAATCCAGAATAGTAACATGTTTTGTTCGGGAGGAAAGGTGAATTGAGCTGGCAGTTTCGAGAGTCAAGAGGCACAGGGTGCTGCTGGCAGCACTTTGGCAGAATGTAAGTAAAAATAAATGGTTACTTCCAGGGGGACAAACAGTCGTTCCGAGAGAAAGGTCACTCGCAGGGCACGTCTAAGAACCTCCCATCAGGTCCCCTGAGAGCTCCAGCATCTCCCAATAGCGCCAGTCTGGGCACCATGAAGGGTCCCTCGGGGACCTATGGAGACCCGGAACTGCAGGCTTGTCGCGTAAAAAGTCACCGTGAGGAAAGGGGAGGGCTTGGTAAACGCCCACAGTCCCTGGTCGGAAGAGCACAGCCGTCACCTCTATTACCACGTCCAGTTCTGAAGGGCTGTGCTTGTCTCTGAAAGGGGTGAGACCACACGGGAGGCGGGGCCTTGGGGGGCAGAGCGAGAGATCGGGCGGGACTCGGCCTCCAGGCCAGGGCTTGGAAGTTCTCTCCCTGTTGGGGAACTAGGGAAACAGGGACTGGGGGGACTTTCCGCCCAGGGGCGCTCCCGAGGGTGGCACAGACCTTGCACATGTGTACCCGGCAGGCGCAGCAGGATGCCATCTTGCACCTGGCTAATCACAGCGCTGGACCCTGGCCAGGGCTGGCCTGCCAGGGCACGGCGGGCAGTGGGCAGTGTGCTCTGAGGAGATCAGGAGAAGACTCCACCGTGGGCCCTACACAGTCCTCAGCGCAGATCACCTCATCCCAGGGTGGCTCAGGGTCTGACTCTTCCCCTTCCTGCCATATTGTCCAGCAGAGACTGCTGATTCCACGATCGAGCAGTCCATAATTAGTATAAAATAGTTTTCAAAACTTAAAAAAAAAAAGTATGAGCTGACCAATCCTGGTCCCCTAAATCCAACAGCAGGACTAATCCAGACTCAAGCCCATTTCACCTCTTTCTTTCTGCGCGGAAGTGATGCAATTCCTCCCTCACTCCAGCTTCCTTCTATGGCGATTGTGAACCTGTGTCAGGCAGCGACTGGACATGTGCTCTTTGCCCTTTGATTCATTTGTCTGTTGTTTCCAAATTTGACCCAAATCCTGTAATGCTGTTTTTTTGCCAGTTTTGTAGACACAGTGTTACTCAGGCGGGGACCTGTTGCTCGTGACCTCGAGAGCTATCAAATCCTTCCCCCTCCTGAGGAGAGTTTGGAAATGTTCTAGAGGGACTGAAGTAGCCACATCCCGGAATTGAATCTTTGTCTTTTGAAAAGCTGAATGATACTGTTACTATCAAAGATCAGCACCTCCTGGTCTCCCGCTCTGATCCTGCGTGCTCTCTGCTGCCGCCCAGAGGGAATGAGGGGAATGTCACGTGGGAAGTCTGAGCCCCGGGCTTCCTGGCTTCTGGTTCTGACTCAAGCGAGTTCGGGTCTCGCCCTGTGTCCACTCTGTTCTTCCCACCAAAGACTTTGAAATTTTACAAGATTAAAATGTCAAAACAAATATATTTCACCCATTTAAGACTCTGCCAAACACCGTTTCCCCTGGGAGCCACTGCTGGCCGCTCCAAGCCGTCCCCATCCCAAATCCCTGTCACATTTCACCCGCACCTCGCTCTGCGTGCTTTCGATGTTGTCCCTTCCTTAGTTCTCAACGCACAGCTCTGATAGACCTGCGTCCGGGGACCAAGCCTTCCTCGGCGAACGAGTCCCATAATAATCACTGGGATTAAAAACTCCAAGGGAGGCCGGAGGGTTAGCTCAGTGGTTCCGGCGCCTGCCTCGCAAGCGCAAGGACCTGAGTTCGATCCCCGGTAACCACATAGAATGCTGGGCATGGAGACACGCCCACCAACAACCAACACCGCATACCACAATGCCGGACGTGGTGGCTCACGCCTGTCATCCCAGCACTCGGGAGGCAGAGACAGGAGGATTGCTGAGTTCGCGGCGGCTTGCCTGGGCACCATAGTGAGCTCAGGGCCAGCCTGAACTACAAAGCGAGACCCTGTCTCCAAAAAGCAAAAAAAACTCCAAGGGAAACTTGGCAGCAGAACAGACACAGCGTGATCTGGGAACCACAGGTCACCGAGGCAAGGCTGGGAAGACGCGTGGTGGCACCGTCCCGCCCTCTTTGGGGCCCGAACCCAGCACCAAGGCCTGCTGTTTCCTGTCCAGGCCAGAGGAGGCCGACATCTCCTCATGCTGGTGAGCGCAGCTGCAGGCGACCTGAGCAGGGGAAGCTCTTCCCGCGGCTGCCAGTCACAGCTGCACAGCAAGGCTGCCTCCACCGAGCCAGTCAGGAGGGTGCGGCCGGCGCCGGCCCTGCTGGGCTCTGGCCAGCCCGCTCCCCCGAGGCCCGGTCCTCGCTGCCCTTCCAGAACGCCCATGTTCCAGAGGCTTCAGTCACCACCATGGCAGACACACGTGCCAGACTGGCATCAAACTGGGGTGGAGTTTGAAAGAGAAACTGAATGGCGGCGGGAGCAAGGGTATGGGATCCAGAGCTCTCTGGGACCCCGGAGACAACTGCCGAACGGGTCAGGAGACGTCAAAGGGCGGGGGCAGCCCAGGTTTGCACACACGGTCCCCGACCTGCTGGCGATGGCCAGGGTGCTCCCTGTGGAAGGGCCAGGTCTCCTCAGACACTGCCGCGCTTGGTAGACGCCCTTGTGTCGCTGACCCCGCCGTCCCCAGAAACAGCCTTGCAGACGGGAGCCGGCTGACAGCCCCGATGGCCCAGGATCTGTGTGTGCCGCTGGGGGCGGCCCCGGAGCAGGCTCCTGTACTGTAGAGCGGGCGGGGACCTTGGAGGGCTCCCCACCACCGTGCCCTCCTGTGCAAGTCCATCCGGGTGGCCTTTGCTTACTTTTCTGTGCGCCCAGTGGGGCTGAGACGCAACACTGAGAAAGCAGCTTGGAGGAAAGGTACTAGCAGCAGCGTCTCCTCTAACGGGGCTTGGAGAAGCCGGCAGGACGGGGACTGTTGATTGTACCACTGCTGTTTAAACTGGGAGTGGCGGCACATACTGGAAGCCCAGCCCTCGGAAGGCTACACAGGAGGCTTGCACAGTGTGAGGCGCGCTTGGACTGCATAGCAAGACCCTGTCTCACAAAAGCAAAAAAAAAAAAAAAAAAAAAGAAAAAATACAAATACGCTACTTTCAAAGCACACTAGACCAAAACATATAGAAATTAAAAGTACAAGGCTGGGTGTGGTGGCTCACGCCTGTCATCCCAGCACTCGGGAGGCAGAGGCAGGAGGATTGCTGAGTTCGAGGCTTGCCTGGGCTACATAGTGAGCTCAGGGCCAGCCTGAACTACAAAGCCAGACTTGTCTCAAAACAAAACAAAACAAAACAAAAAGAAATTAAAAGTACAAGAATAAATAAATCACAACTTTTATATCTTATAAAGTAAACCTCACCAACAGTATAAAAATATAATAATATAGAAGTTACCCTGACGAAAGAGATTCATCCTCAAATACGAAAGATAAAAGGAAGCAGAGAAACCACTGCACTTGTATATTACTGAGTCTATGCAAATTGTAAGCTGCTCTGAAAAGCCATTCAGCAACCTTTACAGAGAGGTGAAGATTCCTCCCCTCTGCCGGTACCACAGGAGCTCCCGATTTTGCTCATCTAGACAGGTCCACACCTGGGAGTCAGGAAAGGCGCCACGGGAACCCACTTGTGAGAAGGTAGACCGTGAGAATCCGAGATGCCCCATAATCAAAGGATTAACTAGCGCCACGCTGTCCGTGGGATGCTGTGATGCATTTTTGTAAGCAATAAAAAGACTGACGGGGGGCCGGAGGGTTAGCTCAGTGGTCCCGGTGCCTGCCTCGCAAGCACAAGGTCCTGAGTTCGATCACTGGAAACCACATACAATGCTGGGCATGGAGACTCACGCCCACCAGCCATCAATACCGCATACCACAGTGCCAGACGTGGTGGCTCACGCCTGTCATCCCAGCACTCGGGAGGCAAAGGCAGGAGGATTGCTGAGTTCGTGGTGGCTTCCCTGGGCTCCATAGTGAGCTCAGGGCCAGCCTGAACTACAAAGTGAGACCCTGTCTCAAAAAAAAAAAAAAAAAAAAAGACTGACAGGTGGCACACCCACTCTGTGACAATACATGACCATAGAAGCATCAGAAACTGGGTTAACACTGTAACTGTACCTATGTTCAAAACTGCATTTTAAAAAGACCGCAGGCAAATGCACCAACCTGCTAATACTTGCGTTCCATGGGTGGGCTTATTTCTAGAGTTTAGTAGCACAATCTATCTTACGTAGCAAAATACATCAATAAGGTCCGCTTTTCACTTTTTCTCTCGGTCAAGCAAGAGCATGCAAAGCCCTCTCCGCTGCGGAGGCGCTGACCTCCCTCCAGGACCCGCAGGCCTCCGTTTCCCACGCATCTGAAGAGCCGCTCCCAGGGCCCCAGGATTTCAGCTGTGGCGTTGAACTCATGAGTAAAATCTACCGAATGTTCACACGCCAGTCACCGAGGGTCCAAGTGGATGTGGCAACACAGATAAGTCGCGCCCTGCCCACCCTGCCCAAGGGACAGAGGCTTCCACGCTCCTCCCCCCAGTCATCCTCCAAGCCAGCTCTTAGACGTGGTAGCCAGGGCAATGCCAGGCCTCGGACGAGAACTTCCGGGAGGATGGTTTCCGTAGGCTTCTCGAGAATATAACTGATAGGCGAGGAGGAAGGGGAAGAGAAGACAAAGGGAAGAAAGAGAAAGCGCCACGGAGCCCCACCCCGGTCCTTTCTGTATTAATCTGTGTATCTACTGACTCCTCATCCTTATCTTCAAGCAGCGAAAATCCGTCTTCTACATAGTACTGTTTATTGGTGTTTTTCACTGTTTTTTAAAAAAATTTCATTTATTATGCTTTTCATTTCAAGAATTTTACTTGGCAACACCAGGCGTGGTGGCTCACACTTGTCATCCCAGCACTCGGGAGGCAGAGGCAGGAGGATTGCTGAGTTCGAGGCTCACCTGGGCTATATAGTGAGCTCAGGGCCAGCCTGAGCTACAGAGCGAGACCTTGTCCTCCCCCTACCCCCCAAGAAAGACTTTTGTTTAGTTCTTCACAATCTTTATCTCTTTGTTGGATTGCTCTTTCATATTCTACATTGACTTTCTTTAATTCATTTAGCTATTTGTTGATATTCTTCTTTGAAGTAATTAATCATTTTATAGATGAGTCTTTTTTTTTTTCTTTTTGAGACAGGGTCTCGCTTTGTAGTTCAGGCTGGCCCTGAGCTCACTATGGTGCCCAGGCAAGCCGCCGCAAACTCAGCAATCCTCCTGTCCTCTGCCTCCCGAGTGCTGGGATGACAGGCGTGAGCCACCACGTCCGGTATTGTGGTATGCGGTGTTGATTGTTGGTGGGCATGAGTCTCCATGCCCAGCATTATATGTGGTTACTAGGGATCGAACTCAGGCCCTTACGCTTGCGAGGCAGGCGCTGGAACCACTGAGCTAACCCTCCGGCCCTAGATGAGTCTTTTGACATCAGATACTCCAGCCTATTCGGTTTTATCTCCGGCTGAGTCTACCTTGTTTTATCTGTCCCTGCCTGTCGCCAGCTGTGCATGCGGCAGCATGGTTAGAGAGCCCACCCGTCCCTGGGGCCACACAAGGGGGGACACTCCTATGGCCAGGTCAGTGCGGTGCCCATAGCAGTAGCTGTGGTGTGCCCACCACCTGGCCACTGTGTTATAGCCTCCATGCTGGGGGCATGAGGTACGGGGATGTGACCCAGGAGCCACAAGGGCCAGCACTGCTGGCGAGGAGGCCGTCAGCACGGTCAGGTGCCTCGGTGGCAGACCACAGGCAATGTGTCCCGGGCCTCGCTTAGAAGGTGCTGCTGGAGACGGAGGGCATGGCGGGGGTGCCTGGGTGTGGACGGCAGGGGCACAGCTGCCCTGCAGGAGGCAAGTGCTGCTGTTGGCGGGGCCGGGGAGTTCCTCGGAGCAGCGGGCATCCCAGCACCCATCTTCACGGCACCTTCAGTAACTACCGAAGTTGAGCTGTTTTTTTTTTTTGTACTGGAGATTAAACTTGGGACCTTGCACTTGTAAGGCAGGATCCAGAAGTACTGAATCTCTAGCCCCGAGCTTTTGTTTTTAAAAAGTGCTTAGTCTTTTCCCTTTAATGTCTTAGTAGCTCTTCAATAGCTTCAAGCCACTGTTTTATAGGGAGAGGGCTGTCGGGTCTGACAGCAGTACTGTGTGCCTAGAGCAGAACTCAAATTATTTTTGAAAGTAGGTGGCATATAAGGCAGTAAACATTTTAAAAACCCAAATGTTCAGTGCAGTTCACAAACAAAAAAAAACCCCAAAGGAAATGAATGTAGTATCTATGTCACATATATAGGTCTCAAAAAACATAAATTTTTTTAAAGGAAAGGATAAATTTTATTTACATAAAAAAGAGAGGGAGAGATACAAAGACACTGAGGAAAGTGGGGAGCCCAGAGCTGCATAGCCATGTTCACGGGGCTGAGCATGTACGTCCTGCCCCTGGCGCAGCCATACCCTGTCAGCTGGCTGTCTCTCTAGGGCTTTGGGTTCAGTGTGGCTACAATTAAGGCGGACAATGTCATACAAGCCACATTGCTGTTTGCCTGTAAACTACATTCTTGGGATACTGAAAAAGTCAGTCTTCTTAGGGCTGGGGATTTAGCTTAAATGGTACCGAGCCAACTTTGGATGCACAAGGGGCCGAGTCCAATCCCCGGTACTGAAAAAAAAAAAAAAAAAAAGTCAGTCTCCTCCTTAGTGCTAAAGAGCTCACATTTTCTGGCCTTACAGTGGGGTTCCCATCCATCCCTCCCTGGGGGAACACGGGGCAGCTTTCCCCACACCAGTGGAAGCTCCACAGGTGTCCTTATCTATCAGGTGTTCAGTGGCCTGGGCTTGGGGAGAATCAGTGGCGTCTTCGGACAGCCTCAGTTGCTCGCACAGGGGCCCGGGAAAGGGCACTCCACAGAAGGCAGAGAGTGGCAGGTTTCAGCCGCCGAGTGAGGATGTGATGCCACGAGGGAATCGCCAGGCCATGGATATGATGACAGCTGATGAAACCCACCACCTGAGTCTTCATCTGCCTGGCACTGTGGAGATCAGCCAGGATAGGGATTTCTGTGGCGTTCTCCACAGAGAGGCTGCTGCACAGGGCGTCCTCGCCAGGACCTTCAGGTGCTCCAGGGTGTACTTGCCAGCTGCTGCCAGCAGACCCCGGGCCATCCCTGGCACGTTGGGCGCCTTCCCACTGTAAATAAAGTGGAAAACTTCAGGCCCCATGTCGTGGATTTCAGCTTCGTTGTCTTTTCGTTCCTTCATGTGATGTTCGAACACGGCAGTGGCTGCCCACGGAGTTACGAGTGGGAAAGTACAAAAGGGCTGTCTGCATGCTGGACACACACACACAGGTCCACTTTAAGGCTCGGAACTCAATTTTTCATCTTGTGTGGATCGCTTTCAGAGTCTGTGCAGGAGCTGAAGTGTTTGGGATGGAAGAGATGATTTTCCAGGTTCAGGTGAAGACTGGAGCTCCTTGGAAGAAACGGAAGTCTCAAAATACATAAATTTGAGCAAAGCATGGTGGTGCATGCCTATAATTCTGGCACTCAAGAGGCTGAAACGAAAGATTTCTGTGAGTTCAAGGCCAGCCAGGGTTTAATAGTAAGTTCAAGACCAGCCTGAACTACATAGTGTGGCCTCATCTTAGAAAAATATTCTAAAAATCATGTAACTTATCAGGCCACAGAGTAATATGCACAAGGTTTTAATGTATGAGATTTTAAAATGCACAGAAAGTATTGTGATAGCCATACTATAACAACTATTGTTCATGTTAAACAGTAGTATACACTTCATGGATGTCAAAACGTGTTTTCGAAGACAGGAGAGCATGCAGCTAAAGACATCCGTTTTATCGTCATGCCCAAGCACCGCCCTAGAAATCAAGCTGGTCCTGGGAGGGTCCAGGGGCCCAGGGCCTGCTGGACACAGGAGGCGCTGGCAGTGCGCAGCAGCAGGCGGGACCTGCAGAGGGCAGAGACGGTATCTCCCTTCTCTCGGCGAAGGGGCCGGTTCCAAGTGCACGCAGGTGACCCGGAAGCCAGGGGCGGGGTCTCCAGGTGAACTGCCAGTGTTTGTGCCTAAGGTCATCAGCGAGGGTGAGCAGTGACTATTTCTGGGGGACAACAGAGCTCTGGATTGGTGACGGCAGCACACCTGGTACTTTATCTTAGCCCCCCCCTTTTACGAGTTGGTGACCTTAGGCAAGCTAGCAAGCTAGGTCTTAGGCAAGAGTCCACTTTGCACAGATAGAATCCCATTAATCCAGGGGAAGGCTGGGGACAGAGGCCAGTCACTCTGAGGCAGATGAGGGCACAGCAGGCTGGCTAGAAAACAGGATGTCACCTGTCGGTTACGAAGATCCAGACGGGAGACTATCTCTGAATGTGAGCCCAAACGGACATGAGCCACACGATGAAGATTATCACTGCAGCTTCTCAGCAGACAGCCTGGGGTCGGGCGAGCACATGCTCCGCTAGAACCCCCCAAACCCAGAGTCTCACTGACGCTGTCCAAAGACACCACCCAGGGCAGCAGACCCCTCGGGCAGAGGTCCTGCGAGCCCTGCAGCGGGGAGCAGCAGGGACGCCCAGGTCTTAGCTGCACGTGGCCCCCAGAGGCTGGTTAGAGGAGCAGCGGAGTCTGTGCCCAGCCCTGTCCGCGAGGCTGGCGGCCTCCAAGGTCCTCGTCCGCTTCCACCCCTTGTGACGGCAAAGAGGGCGTGCGGCCGGATAGGACATGTAGATAAACACCTTAGGGGCCCTGCGAGGTGGGTAGGGAGCCCAAGACCCGGCTCTGGCCTGGCTGTCCCGGCCGGCCAAGCGCCCCGGCAGGGTCTGTGGCCCTCTGTTCCTGGGTCACCTCACCTGCCGCGGCGGCAGGTACCTGCAGCTGTCGCACCGGCCCAGCGAGTGTCCACACGCTCAGAACCCAGCCACAGGGCCGTCCCCAGCCCGGGGAGACCGCGGGTAACCTCTGCTCGGCGTGAGCACCCGCATGTCACTGGCGACCTCCTCTTCACGTGGCCAACAGCGGCCCGGCTTCCACCCTGTCAGCGTGTCTGTCTTCCTCCCGCAGCTGTGCGCGCAGCCACCCTCTGGAAGGGCGCCCCCCGCCCATGCCGCAGCCCGTCTGCAGGGACCCGGCCGCCCTCCCTGCACGCGGTGCTCGCCGCCGTCTTCCTGAACCGCTCAGGCATCTGTCCGCTGTTAACGCCCACGGGTGAGTATCTGTGAGGTCTGTGCAGACTGTGGGGGAACGAGGTGCAGCCACCGAGAGGGGAGCGTCTCCTGCCGGCTCCGGGGCTCCGGAGTGCGCCTCAGAGTCTTACTCCCACCCAGGGGGCGCTCACAGCGGGGGTCAAATGCAAAGTGGAAAATCCGGCGGCACGAGCCATGGGTACCAGAAAGGCTGACTTTCCCTGTGAATTACAAAGTGATGCCTCAAGATCGCTGACTCATAAAGAAGCAAGCAACACTTACTCGAACAGCAACATCTCGTTTGTGTTTGGGATGCGCTGTCCTCTTGGAGGGGAACCGCCCCTGCAGGAGCAGGAAGAAGACCCCGTTCACACCGGAAGGGCCCGAGCAGAGCCCTGGCAGGAACCAGCGCCGGACAGCCGCTCCCCAGGGGGCCGAATGGAAGTCTCCGAAGTCCCCCAAATGCTGCAGGGTGCAGGAGAAATGCCCCCACCCCACCTGCGCCTGAGCCGAAGTCACCGAGGAGACCCACGCAGACTGGTGCACGGGGTGGATCTGAGCACCAGTGGAATGGCCAGCTGCTGTGGATAAAGCCAGACCAGAGCTGAGCCTGCGAGGACCCACGGGACGGAGCTGAGGGAAGGGAGCGCCGGGGTGCTGTTTAACCTCGGTCCCCAACCCCGGACAGTGCTCCCCCTCAGGCAGTCCGCGTTTCTCAGAACTTCTCGACCTTCCGGGCGCACCTCTGCCCGCAACCCTCCCTGCCGACCAGCTCGTGAGAAAACTCAGGAGTGAAAACAGGGAGAGGCGAGGTTCCTGCTGGGTGGCACTGTTTATTGAAAGGAAATCTTGCTGTATCCAAGAGGTAGCGCAACAAGAATGGCTTTTGCCCCCGACAACCACACCACAAGCTACAGCAAAACCCAACAGAGGATGGTGGAAGCAGGGAAGGAAATCATAAAAGATTCGTGATGATTGTCTCTTCAGCATTGTACTCGACCACGTAATTTTTATATTTCTTTTTCTTTTTAACCTAGCTAAAGAAAATACTCTTGAGAAGGCATTAGCTCTTAAAGCAATAAACAAGAGAACACTAGGCATACATAACATGTGTATATGTGATCAAGAACGGCTGCGCGCTCCCGCTGGGAAGGGTCCAGGCCTCCCCTGCACCTCATCCCAGCGCCTCCGAGGTCACGGTCGGGAGCCGGAGCCGAGCCGGGGCTGGCACCTCCCACCCCATGCCCCTCGGGCCTCTGGCCGCTGCCAATGCACCGTGGCACAGGACCGTGGTGAGCGTCCTCACAGCTCGCGGGCACGCTCAGCGGCTCCCTCTGGGTTAATGGTGCCAGCATCCCGACGGGGTCCTGAGCTCTCCGCACCCCACCCGAGGCCCTGCAGGCGGCTCCCTGCCAGGCGCTCCGACACGCGGAAACCATGGAGCAGTGAAATACATTCCAGGGCCCAAGGGTCCCTTCGACTGTGGCAGCCCGAGGGGCAGAGGGCTTGGGGCCGAGTCCTGCAGCGCTTAGCCCTGCGTCCGCCCGGTTACTTCCTGTCACCCTCTGCCGACCCAGCTGGAAGAGGAACCCGCCGTGCCGAGGGCTGTGCCAACAGAGCTGCTACGTGGATGGCTGGCTGGCGGAGGGCTTGCCCCACACCCAAGGGGGGCAGGGGCCTGCCACCCCACTGTGGTGAGCCAACAGGGACCCGGCTGGGCTGGGCAGGGCGTGGCTCTCGGGCTCCCGATGCCCTCCATTGTGCTCTGTAGCCTGGGGATGCCAAGGGAAGTGGGACCCCATGCCAACTGTCATGGTCTTCTCTGGCCCACAGGCCTCCTACCTGCTAGCATGTGAGAGACACTGCAGAAGCCATCCTGGCCCCGGAGCCACCTCCCGCAGCCCTCGCCCTGGCCACTTCCCTCCTGCGCCGCCCGCCCCACACCATGCGGGTGTGCGGCGTAGCCAGCATCCTCCCGACGCCACCTCTGGGCAGCTCTACCCCAGTGTTCCGGCCTTGCCCCAGCCCTGACCCATTCCATGTCGCCTTCTCCCAGAGGTCAGGAGACCTCCAGTTTCCGGGCAAATCCCACTCTTCTTCCTGCACACCCACCCACCTCTGACCTACATCCTCAGCTTTCAAGGACTTCGCCATCTTCCTCGTCAGTGTCCCTCTCCCGCAGCTGCTGCGCGCCTCTGTGCCCCTCTGCCCCCCATGACCTCAGCAAACCCCTCCTGCCTCGGCCCCACCTCCCGCCCTCTGCATGCCAGGCCAGAGTGGAGCTCCGTGACCCACGGCGGAGGGGGGAAGGACCACGAGCCCCAGCAGAGCCCGCTCCTTCTGGAGGCCACGTCACTTGCTAACCCCTAGCAAGTCTACCCACCCCTGTGTGTACAAAAGAAACCGCTCACCAGAGCCGGTCTTAGCGTGGTTCAGAAACTATGGTTCTAGCTGGAATAAGCAGCCAAAGGCCTAAACGCAGTTCACGGAGGACGGTGACGTTCTGACTTCCCCCCTCGATCAGCAACAGCGGTCCCCCAGGTCACCTGAGAACCTGCTTCCAGTTCAGGTCCGTCTCCAGTACAGGTCAACACGATTCTTGGTATCCAGGTACGACGCGCAAAGTGGTCCCATCTACCTTGTCTCTCATCTCTGCTTTCGAATAAAGCTCGGTAGCTTTGGGTTTTAAAAAAGAATAGCGGGAGTATAGGTGTGTGAACTTTACGAAGAGCCCTAACAAGGCCGGGGTGCTCCGCAGCGGAACCGCAGCAAGCTGCCGAGGGCACGCGCTTCCCGCCCCCGCGCTGGCTCCGAAGGCGCGGGCGGCACCTTGGACGCCCTCGGCCCGGGGGCACGGCTGTACGGAACAGGGCCTTCGCCCCGCCAAGGCACCCACTGCCCCATGGGCCAGCCGGTGGTGGGCCCGCTGCCCCCGTCTAGGAAGCAGGGGCTCCTGGCGGGACGCTGGAGACGCTGGAGGGCCGTGCGGCGGCGGAGCCGGGAGGGGGAGGCCAGGGCTCCCGCGCTTCCTGGCCGCCTCCCGCCGGGCAGCGCAGTCCCGGCAGGCGCAGGGGAGGCCTCAGATCTGGCTGACCACGGCGCTGTCCCTGGGGAAGGCGAAGCTCAGCGGGGCTTCACACAGGCTCCCCCCGTCGGTGCTCAGGTCGTCGTCGTCGTCCATGTCGTCCAGGACTTTGCTCGGCAGCTTCTTGAGTCTGCAGAGACAACGCGGCGCGGTCACTGGGCTGCGCTCCTCTCCGGCGTGCAGGGAGCGGGGTCTCCGCCTCTCGGTGCCTAGAACCACACTCACTCAACCGAACCCTTCGGCTCCGCAGACTGGGTTGACAGCAGGGACCCAGATCAGTATGGCTGACTTCTGTTCCTGCCCAAACTCCAGTGCGGTCTGGCCACGTACCTACTTCCCCAGTCTTCATGTGAAGTTGGATATCTGACCCTCCGAGGATTATGCGGTAATTTCTAAACGCGGCATTAAATCCTCACTGTAGTAAAATGTCACCCACTCTGAGCCCCTCCGTGTGGCACCCCAAGCTGGACTCCGGGGCCAGCTCCCACGAGCAGGTTCTGTGTGGTAACCCCCTCCCTCGCTGGGAACGCCCACCGTCTGCAAGAGCAACACGTGGGCACCGTCGCCTCCAGGAAAGCCGGCTCCCTGGCAAGCGTGGGCCTGGTCCCCGCTCTCAGCGCCGCTCCCCGACACGGGCGCTGCACGGGAAAGTGCCCGTCCAGGCCCTGCAGTCCACATCCTGGCTACCGGGAGATCGCAGTCCTTGGGGGGATAAAACTCAGAACTTTCCTCCCTCGGACAGAGGCATTAGGGCCCAAGCTAGTCTCTCTGCTCTGGGCCTCGGACTCCCCTTCCGTCCCCGAGGACAGTCGCTGCCCAGCCGACCGTGCAGAGAAGATGGCACCATGACACTCCCTGAACTGCGGGGACAGAGGCAGCCCAGCCACTCTCATCTCCAGGAGGGGACAGTGGCCCGAGCCGACGTTCAAGAAGCGGCAGGCCTCCCTCAAGTGCTGGGGCCGCCGGTCAGCCGCGCGGGCGCCGCCTCCGCTCACCTCAAGTTCTTCTTCATGGAGCTGAGCTGCCCCTGCAGCTGCTCGTTCAGGTCTATCTGCTCCTCCAGCTCCCTCTGCAGCTTCTTCTTGGCACTTTCCAGCCTGTCGATTTCCTCTTCGGCCTGCTCCACCTGCCGCTTCATGGCTTTCAAGCGCAGGCTCAGCTGCAGCAGGGAGGAGGGCAGGCTGGGAGGCGCCAGGCCCAGCAGCCCGCCCACCTTCTCCCCGGCAGACCGGCCTCGAGGATGTGACCTCGTGGAGGTCAAGTCCAGGGTTCGAGGGCCGCGGCAGCCCCCGTTCTGTGAGAGAGGTGGCCGGCCCGACTCCGCCGCCAGCCTCCCTGCCCACCCCGAGACGGACATGCAGACCCCTCACCTGGTCCTTCTGGTCCGTCAGGGACAGGTGCTCATCGTCCACCTGCATCACCAGCTCCTTCACCTTCCGCTCCAGCCTGCGGTTGCTGAGCTGCAGACCGGCACGGTCCCTGTGAGGGCAGAGCACGGCGCCTCTTACCTCAGCCCTGCGGGAGCGGGGAGGCGGACACGGCCAGCGGCGCCCGGTCAGCTAGAGCTCGGGGCGAGAGCACGCAGCTGCGGCGGAGGGAGGCCCCGCACACGCCTCTCGGGGGAGCGGCTCAAGGCCAGCCGGAAGCTCGGCGGGTTCGGAACTGGCCCGCGTGCGTGCTCTCTGAGGCAGAACTGCAGACGGCCGGGCTTGGGGTCTACTCCGGCACAGCCCCCTAAAAGTCCAGGGGACCCACATCCTCGGCTCCCGGGCGACACCCTTCCAGAAGCCGAAGGGTGACGGGTGAGAACGAAGGCTGGGCGCGTTCAGCCTGGCGCTGGTCTCGCGCGCACCGACTCCTCGCTGCGGACTCCGGGGCGTGAGCAGGCGCAGCCGCGGGTCCCTTGTCCGCCCACCCCGCGAGGGGCCGCCCCTCCTGGACGGGGCCAGCGGGCTCATCCCCAGGGAGAAGGGCGTGCCGGGGAGGCGGCGCCGCGCACCTCTCCTCGCTCTCCAGGCGGCCCTCCAGCTCCACGATGCGCGCCTCCATCTGCGCCACCAGCCCCTCCTTGCCGGGCCGGTAAGAGCCCTCCAGGTGCGCGATCCGGCTCCTCAAGTCCTTGTTCTGGAATCAGACGGGGCCCGTGAGGCGCGGAGCCGGGTACGTGGCCGGCGGCTGCGACCGGGCCGCTTCCTCACCAGAGCGGGTGTGCGGGGAGCCCAGGGGCGTGCCGGGCGCGCCGGGCACGCCGGGCTTCAGGTCTCAGCGGCCGGTCACGAGCCCGGACACACTCACCGCTCGGTGCCCCGGGACTCCCAGCCGACCCCAGTCCCGTGAGCGATCCTCCCGTGCCCTGAACCATCCTCAGCCGTCCGCGCCCGCTCCACGCCCGGCGGAGGGTAGGGCCGGGGCTCACCTGCCGCTCCAGGGAAATCTTGTCACACTCCAGGTCCTGCCGCACAGCTCGCTCCTGAAGCAGCTCGCTCCTCATCTGCTCCATCTGGAAGCGGAGCGGAGCCTCACTCTCCCGCGCCTCTGCCCCCCGGGCTCCGGGGCCGAGTCCCGGCAGCCAAGCCCCGTGTCCTCAGGGAGGCCAGCGCCCGGCGCCCGTCCGGACACCGTGGGCAGCTCGCGGCGGGAGCGGGAACTGCGGCTCCCGATGACGGGGAGCTCACAGCGGGCCAGGCGGACGGCCTCGGCGTGCGCGTGGGAGGCCAGGCGCCACACTGTGTCCCGTCCACGGCGAGTGACAGGGCAAGATGAGCGGGACGCCGGCAGGAGAGGCAGGGCGGGTGCGGAGGCCGCGGAAGCACAGGAGGGAACGGGGCGCCGGTCCCACGGGCGGGCTCGTCCGCGCGGTCAGGGAAACAGCTCGCGCTCCCGAATTTCTGACAGGCAGCTTCTAAGTTTCGAGGGTTCAGGATTTCACAGCGGAGGAAACCAGGCCCAGGGAAGTAACAGAAGTTAACAGAGGCAGCTGGCCTTCGACCCAGGCGGGGCCCGTCCACTGCCCACGCCCTCACCTGCCTGCGTCACCTCGGGGAACCGCAGACAGAAAAGGACTCAAATGGAGCCCGGCGCTAGCACGGCTTGTAGCTGGAGGAAGCGAAGCCTGGGAGGCAGCCGGGTAGCTGAACAGAGGGTCCGGGCCGCGGAGCGGGCACTGCCTGGTGGGCAGGGGCAGGGGAGCTGCGGGTGCTGGGGACGCCGCGCAGCGCAGCGGGCCGGGCAACCCACAAGAGAACCACGCCCTGGACCCCGCAGCCCCGCTCCCTGCCAGGGTGGGGCACCAGACGCTGGCGGCCCCCGGTGAGGAGGGCAGTCCCGCGGCTCGGGGCAGCGCGCCGCTAGTGCTCACCGCCGTGCGGAGCCCAGTGTGCGGTCTCAGTGGCTCCTCTGCCACAAGAAACCTCTCGCTCTGGGCCACTCCCACCCCTCAGGGTCAAACTACCACACAGTCACAGCAGGACACTCCGCTGGCTTTGGGGCCCACAGCAGCCTGCGCGACCCCGTGGGCTAGTGCACAGCGCCCCCTGCAGTTCAAGGCCCGCGGCTGCAGCAGCCAAGCTCAGGCCACCCTGTGTGAGCAAGGAGGTCCGCTCCAGCCCACGGTGGACGGCAGCCACTCCTGCAAAGCTCCGGCTTCACTCACACGTATCCGCCCCGAGCCGGGGAAGCCCTCTGTGCCCCTCTCTGGCAAGGCCTGCAGCCCCGGGAGCCCTTTTACACGCGGTCCTTGCGCTCTCCTGGTGGGCTCTAGGGAAGGTCCCCCTCCCAACCTATGGCCTTAGGGTGCTGCTGCAGGTACGAAAACCCTGAGCACCACCCAAGCTTGTCCGTGCGTGTCCCCAGATGTGCCCTTCAGCTCTGGGCCTGTGACCATCAACGCCACCGACCTCACCCTGCCACAGCTTTTCCGTGAGACACAGAGACCTTCCCACTCACACCCGCGGCTCTGGGACCACAGACGCCAAAGCCACAAGCCCTCCCAGCAAGAGCTACACAGTGAGACCTGGTCTCAAAAATGACTAATCATAAAAATCAGTGAAGGAAGGAAGTGACTTTCTGAAAGGTTAAACAAAACTGATTACCTTTTTAGCTAGGATTAACCAAGAACGCAAAAGGACTCAAATAAATAAAACCAGACATGGCAACTGAGCTGGTACCACAGAAATACAGAGACCACAACAGAGTCCCATCAGGCAGCTTGCGGGTACAAAGTCAAGGTCGGCTACACCAGGGCTGTCGCCACGCAATGGACAGGGTGGCGACTGGGTGAAATACGGAAATGGGAAAGCCGGAACTAGAAATAAAGCCACACACACACACACTCAGTCGCTCCCCCAGCATAGCTCCAGACACGCTGCCACTCAAAGTGGGGCACAGCCTTGGGTTTCCTCTCTGGGACACACAGCAGAGCCTGTGACGGTAACGGAAACAGACTTCCAAGCCACGGCGCAGATCCCAGCACACGCCCGGAGCCTCAGCCACGCTGCGCATGCACAGAACCCGCAGGGAGGGAGGCGAGGGCTCTGAATACTGAGAGCTTTCGGGGGGAAGCAGGTGAGCCATGTGACTCCGGCACCGGCAGACAGAGGGCTAAAGAGAAAGCCAGAGCCCAGGGCAGTTTGCGGCTGTGTGCAGCTGGGGAAAGCTGCTCCCTAAGCCCGGAAGGCCACCGAAAACCCGGGAGCTGATCTAGCGAGGAAAGGGAGCCCAGAGTTCGACAGATGGTGGGAGGCGGAGGAAGCGCGGCTGGCAAAGACCAGCGCCGAAGCCCCCTGGAGGCGCAGAGCGCACTGAGACCCTGAGGGCGCTGGAGTCTCCGGCGCAGAGCGGGCCGAGGGCCGCGGGGCTGGGGGGACGGGGCTGGCTCTCCCCTCGCCCCAGCCCGCTGCACCCGGGGCGGAGACGGAGTCCGAGGCCTGTTCGCATTCTCGGACTCCTTCCTCCACGAGTGTGAGTGTGGAACTTAAGTGTGTGCACAGCTGTGCATGGGCGGGGATTCGTGGTTTCATGTCTACAGTGGTTTACCTAGATCCACTGAGCTTCCCCACAGCAAGGGTCAACTCTTATGTCTTCCAACGCTGGGTTTTTGAAGCTGGGGGTATGTGTTTAATTGCTTCTAAAACCTAGAAAGTCTCTCACACTTTCCACTTATATTTCCTTCTCTTTCTCTACGGCCTCACCAACCTTTCAAATCTCCTCTCTGCCAACTCTTGTCCGGGGTTACAACACAAAACAAAACTTCGAAACCTATTTCTCCTTTTTTTCCTTCCTTGTCAGTGTATGTTATTTCATTTCCTCTGGTTCTCAGCCTGTCTTCATCACTGCTGCTCCTCGGCTTCCTGGGCTATGGAGTGGGCGGAAAGCTTTGTAAGTACAAGTTTTAAATCAAGTATGATACAAGATTGGTTCCGGGAATGTTGCCGATAATTGTTACAGTTCTTTGAGTAGGTGGAGCCAGGTGACTGCGCACACTGACTCACATCCGAAGCCAAGAGCGGAACACAGTATATGGGCAGAGCTTTCTACCCTCACTGATCTGCAGTGGTCAACATAAAAACACGAGAATAATGAGAAAAGGGCAGCAAGATGCTTCCCAAATCCTCATAACCCCCCAAAAGCTTAGCTCCCGGCAGTGAAGTGGATGAATTTCCAAAGAATTCAAAAAACAAACAGTTAATGTAATTGAAGACGCTGAGCACGGGGGTCCACACCTGTGAACGCACTCAAAGGCTGAGGCAGGAGGAGCATCATGAGTATTCAAGGCCAGTTTGAACCACATAGTGAGCTCTGTCTCAAAAAAACAAAAAGCAAAACCAAAACCAAACAAAATAATAATGATAATAATTAAAGAGATCAAAGTCAAACAAACACATGAATGGGGA